>JABFFG010000082.1:0-259531 GCA_013623685.1 Fusarium transvaalense
GCTCTAGGGTGAGCATCAACCCATCCGGTCCATTCCCCCACTCGCAAGCCGCTCGGCCCCGCCCCAACTCTTCCCGATCAAGCCCCCAAATCAATCTCGCCTCCAGTGGATTTGCAAGACTTCATCGCTTCTACCCCAGACGCCATCGACAATGTCTTCCTCTACGCCAAAAGATACCACTGATACAGCCGAGCCTCCAAAGGTGAAAGAGGCTGACTCCCAAGCCTGGTCCGACGACAAGCGCCGAAAGTTTGAGACGTAAGAGAAGTTCGACCCGCCGACGAGCGCAATGCTGATGACGCATGACCTTGGGCAGAAAATCCAAGAGCGAGTTCTATGACCCTTGCCAAGAGGCTGCGCAGAGAAGTTACAGATGTTTGTTCAGGAATGGAGGTGACAAGAACATGTGCGGAGAGTATTTCCAGTATGTTGTTCTGGACAAGGCAATGGAGACGGATCGTTGACGTTTTGACAGGGCCTATCGTGACTGCAAGCAAGAGTGGGTACGTGAAACAAACAACGGACGCCGCACTGCGATTCCCGAGACTGATTTGATCCTACAGACAGAGAAGCGAAGAAGAGAGGGACGTGGTTGGTTCTGAATGAGGGGATTGCAGTCCCAACGATGTGTATCGACAGTGTGCGCCTAACATGGCTCAGCCCGTTGGAACCGTGGACCGTCAAGGTATTGTAACATAAGAAGGGAGTTTGTACTATATGGAGGCATGGTGTTTGAGAGTTTGGGTTCTTCAACACCAATGAGCCTGGTCTACCGCCAGCGCATGTAATCTAACAATAAAACAGTTCATCTCAATCTACTTGACCACCGCTACCAGTCATACTGTTGGCAATACTGCTTCAAAGGATGTCCTTTATTCTAATAGTTTCCAAGATGAATCTACACCGCCTTTGGAGATCCGTGGAAGCACAATTAGTACATCATTTCCCAATCATATACCGTCACACCCACGATTGGATCCTCAACTTTGTTATGCTTTCACGGCGTTGACTCATCAGCCTGTGCCACCGACAAAAGCGGGCAGTTTCCCCCAATGACCAAGAATGCTCCACAAGATAGGTTCTTAATCCGTTAGTGATAGAAGAAGAAACGTCGTGAGACAAACAGAGTGATTGAGGGAATGCTCAAGGCCACTTATACTGGGTCGCATTTGTGAAGCATGCAGCAACCCGATACCACCAGCATTCCCCATCATAACCACTCATCACTCATGTGGCCGCGAGATTTGCCGGAGACGTATACCTATGGAATAGAGGCCGGTGTCACTGTTCAACCGTGTGTCGGCTTCATACTGGAACCTCGCCTCGTCAGCACACTTGTTTAGCCTCGAGCCGTGCCAGGTCGAACACTCCTCAAAAACCTGCTTATCCAAAGCCACTCCGACGTCAGCTGTCAGTCGGATCGAGTCCAGCATTCGTCCAATTCGCAAAGAGTGTACTTTCCGGGAGTCGATTGAAAGCCTGACTGTTATGGCACATGCGGTCCCCAGCGCTACAAGACCAGTAAGAAGGATCCACGGGATGAATGTCATGGCGTATTTGTCAGTATCACACTGGATTTGATACCATCCTGTTCTGCCGACTGGATTTTCGTCCAAGAGGATGTGTCGGCTTTCTGTTTCATACCATAGGAAGGCCTCGAAGAGACTTTGAAGCCTCCATGGCTGATCTCCCTCGCTCGTGGTATTAAGCGCTGCGCGTAGCAAGTGGCCGCCGAGTCCTGGCGCTCTCCCAATACGACCATTATCGAATATCTCCAGTGTAGATGTCAGACTTGACATCAGTTCGTCCGGCCGGGGGCTATACCGTTCGTTGAACAGGGTGTCTTTGATAATCGTCCAATGACTCCCATTCACTTTTATGTCTGCACGTCCATTCGACTTTTCGAGATGGCAGTTCATCCCCGATAACGCCAAGCGGTAGCTACCATCGATGGGACTAATGCCTGAACTTTGATTGACATTGATGCTACCCAGCCAGATGACAGTCTGATTGAATGCGACCAGTGGATATCTGATACCCGGATAACTGGCATTGGCGTCGTATAGGGGCTTTTCAGAGAGAATAGACTCGTCCCTACCAAAGTTGGCCTGGTATCTGGCCATTTCTGATTCAAGCGTCGATGCTGTATTTTTAAAGGTGATTCTGATATGCGGATCGTGATTGTCTGGTCGTTCGATCGTCACGTCGCGAGGAGTGGAACTTGTGCAGGATAGGTTGAGCCGATAGACTGGCGCATCAAAGAGCTTCTTGACATCTCGTGGCAGCCGGGTCCGTGACCGGGTTGACACGTTGACTCTGAGGAGTCCATCAGCGACTGATTCGAGCACAGGGGGTTGTAGACTGTTAAGCTTGTCTTGAAGGGCTTCCGACACTCGTGGGCGCAGTGCCTGGGCATACAGCGATTCCGCATGCGTGTCCAGAGGGAGCAACGAGTACGTGTCCTACAAGTACTCGAGCATCATTCCGGCTTGGTATGCGACAACGTTGCTCAGCAGTGCAAAGCTCAGAGCAGAAAGCACAGCCACAGCTCCAAGGCAAATGACACGAGGTCTTTTTGAACGAGCAAAGGCCCAAAACTTGAGCGGACTGAATGAACCCCAATCCGTGTTGGCAACCTCGACGAGAACCTTCATGCTGACGGCTGAACTTCGCCCACGGTGCTCGTTGACAGCTGAAAGGCGAGCGAGCTTGAACATGTGCCAGTTGGTAATTGCGATAATGGCCGGCGCTACCAGCATGGAAAAGGCGGCATCTATGAGTTTGGCTGCTGTCGAAGAGAATCTTCCTCCGACTATCTCGGCTGTGATATAAGGGTGTTCATTCTTCGACTTTGTTTGGATGTGGGCGATCAGCCAGAAAACGGATATCAGGGACGCGACTCCGATGGCAATGACCGTAATGAGGGAGTACAGGACATGTTTCTTGAAGGGATACTCGATGTGCATTGGCATCTGTGACTGTTTCGCGCTCTTATTTCCTCTCGTTGACGGTAAGAGCTCGTCCCTGACTGATTGAGTGTTGACTTGAGCAGTCTCATATTTCGGCGTGCCTGTAGAGGCAGTGTCTGAGGACCCAACACTATCTCCTTCTTCCACCTCAGCACTAGTGGACGGTACTGATCGGTCTGTCATCTCAAGTACCTCTATAACCGCTTGCGATGCCATATCTCGATGTATACAAACAAAGGAACTCTGCTGCGGGTTCCAACAAAAGGTGAAAGATGCCTTCGATGCGGCTTGCTTGCAGTAGTTGCTGCTTTAGAGATGAAAGAAAGAGGAGAGTATTTTATACACCGCCCGACAGGCGGCAAACCAATGCAGAGTCACAGAAAAGAATTAGTGCTTATCACCACGCACAAACCGAGGCTCATGCACGAGTTGTACAGTTCAAGGCTGGCGAGGTATAGCCCTGTTTGTGCTTCGTTCCGCGAGTGGGTTAGAAGAAATCCCACATGATCACGTCCGTCTTGTTTGAAAGGCGCATTTGCATGTTTGAGTGACACTAGTGGTACTTCATGATGACAAGGACTGGGAATCGGTGAGGCCGTCTTGGGCCCGTTCGTCGTGTGATGCCCATACGGCCCGTCTCTTTTAAAGCCACCTACCTGCCATCCCCAACGTAGGGTTACATGACTTGACCATGAAATAGTGGCTTCGACCTGAATTACATTAATTAGTATGTGATCTCTAAAGGCTTTGTACCTTTTCAACCACGTAAATGTCCTGTAGCAAGCATTGTCGGCTCTCACAAGTAGGGGGCCTTGACTAAATGCATCATTGGACAGGCATGGAGTGGGAATATCGTAAAACAACTGATTCAAAGAACCCTGCTTTCTCGTAACGTTAATGTTGATCAATGGCTTGACGAGCATGCAATGTTGGGAAGCCATCTCTGTTCAACAACAGACACATACTGGAGACGTAAGATAACGCGTGACACCACAACTCATAGTTCTGTCTGACGACGTAGAATATTTTCCCTTGCGACAAATCCTACCCTTCAGCAACTTGTACATTTGTTCATGCCTCATATCGACACGTATATAAATAGCGAACCGACGGCCATGTCTAACTCCACTTCACTTGAAGCCAACCTTTAACGTTTGCTTCCCAGCTCTTGACAAGCTTTTTAGTTGCCCCCTCTCCTACAACTTCTAGAACGTTTTCAGCTCCATCGAAAACCCACCTCTTTACTGCGGGCTCAAAGTCTCTGCCGTAGACTTGTTCCTTCAACTTTGATACGGTGTCCTTGCCTTCCTTGAGTGCGGCCTCAGACACAGTCACTAATTCCTTGATCTGAGCCATGACCTCCTTAGGCAAGTTGCTCTTGCCAGAGCGGTCTCGCTCCTTTTCGCGGTCGTTGAAGGCGATTATCCACTGCGCCGCATCCTTTGTCGCTGCGGCCGTGTCGCGGAGGATGGCGAGGGAATGGAACGTGCTGAGAGTTGTGATTTGTTCCGAGGCAGTAGTAAGGGGAACAATGTCGAGTTTTAGAGTATCCAAGGCAATCTTCACTGTATCGACGATCTGGGCAAACTCTTCGGGCACAGGGTTAGCTCTGTTGATGCCGGTCGTGAATGGAATGAGAGTGCTCAGCAGGCTCATAACTTCGAAATATGTTGCTTCTTGAGGAGTGAAGTCCGTGCTGGGACCTTTTGAGAACTTGATGAATGAGTTGCTCATCTGGCTGAGCGATTCAAGAACGAAAACCTGATCGGGAATGGTGGCGGCGGCGGCAGCCTTGTAAATGGGTGGAGGCTTGTAGCTCAACATTTCATGGAAAGCCTCAGAGAGCAACGACATGTGAGCGCGGCGGTTCTGTAGCTGTTAGTTTAGTTTCCAAGGCAATGTTCTTTCAAGACATACTGTTGGCGCAGGCCCAAGTCGTAGACGAGAGTATATAGGCGACTGAGAGCTACAATCCCATGAGGGAAAGGACCCATAGTCGATAGTCTCAACCAGAGTCTTGTCGTCAGTCACTTCGGCTATTGAATGTTAGTGACTGTAGGTTTAAATCATACTAAACCACTTACTGAACCTGGGATCAGTAAAGACTTCCGAAAACTGTTCTCCCATAATTCGGTCAGTTCGGGTCTCCTCGACCAGACTCAGTACACGCGTACAACTCCAGCGTAGGTTCTCCATGTATTCGGGTATGTCGATCACACTACTGTAGCTTCCTGACTCAAAGGCATCGATCAATCGTCGGGGCATTCTAAGCTTCAGGGATACATTGAAGTGAGAACTTAGTAGCTCCAATAGCTCCCAGCCTGTTTCGTCTGATGGTGAAATGAGAGCAGGCGAAATAGTAGAGAGTCGGTCGTAGAAGATAGGCGCCAGCGAGTCCATGATAGTTCGCTTGACTCCTAGCGTATCCCAGATCTCGCGAGCTCGAGACGTTGAGCCAACGCGAAGATGTAGTTGCACAAGCAGAAGGGAGATTATGCTGTGTTTTGGAGATAAAGAGAGCTGATGCTCTAGCAACATCAAGGCTTGAAGGAGAGGAGCGTAAGAGGTAGGCGAGTTGGAGATCTCAGTTGAAGGAGGGAATGCGGCCTGGATATAGCAGAGGGCGGCGATGACGGCCAATTCAGGCCTGATTTCGGCCTCTACGGATGGGCTTTTTGAAGTCAGATCCGTCAACGACTTGTGGAGCTTAAGTGCAGCTCCAGCGACAATGGCGAAAGCTGGCCCAGGTGAGCTGGCCCCAACCTCGTCGCCAGAGACGATGCATTTACGCATCGGCTTCTCACCAGGTACTGTGCTGTACATGGAAGGACATGTGGCCGCGAAGTATTGCAGCTTCAGCGAAAGATTCCTTATCCTTGCCGACTTGATCTCGTCCTCCATTTCTTCAGCCAATTTAGCGGTGAAGTCATAGGCAAGGTACTTTAGTGCTGAGGGGGCGAGTTTCTCTGCAAAAGCTTTAATGTCATCGAAGCAAGCAGCGTTGACGCCTTGATCGTTTATGTAGTTGATCAATTCTTTAAGTCGGAAAGATGCAGGCTCATTCTCGGCAAGGTCGTCTTCATCATTTGACGCGAGGTTGAAAGCTGCTGAGAGGCGTGCTAGGAGGATGATGCGCTTGTAAATGGGTCGCAGATCTGGCGACTTGATGAATTTTAAAAGCAGCTTTTGCACAGCCTCCTCGACACTGTTTTTGTCAGTTCAGACTCGGGTTAGGTTGGGGGATACGCAACGTACCCCGGCTTGACTGTCTTGATTTGAGCAGCAGCGTCAATAAAGTGTCGCCAGACTTTCCAGTCGGCTGCCAACAGGCTCGGTCGACCATTATCATCTTCAACGGACAAGCATTCATTGCAAAGCTGGAATATAGCTTCAAATTCTTGCTGTTGCTGGTACCAGGCAATCGTCCTTAACAATAACTCTTTTCTGCCCTTTCGGAACTGTGCAAGGGGATTGAATACAGGACTGGAGATGACCTTTGCAAAGTCGTCCTTCGTGCCATGCTTCTCGGTAACATCATAAAAAAGTAGGATTTCCTCTTCTGTTTGGATGCTTCGAGGTTGTGGTTTGGCATCGCCTTCTGCAGCAGCGTCCTGGTTCGATCAGCAACACGGTAATGAAAGCAGGAAGTGGAATTACCTGTTCAGCCAATTGCGCGGCACGTTGGACCTGTTTTAAAGCGAGCATTCCATATAGCTTCTTCTTTTCAGGCGGTGCTTGGGGGCTGGTCTATCGAAAGTTAGTTGCGTTTGGATAGAAGGACATGGCACGAACCGCTAACAAGTGTGTGATGACGATGTTCCAAAACATAAACGTCCGGTCCTGAGGAAAGGATCTGTCCATTATTGCTGCAATCTGAAGAGACGTCAATGGGTGTCGCAGTTGATGATGGAGCGTCTCATACCTGTTGCGCACTAACAAGGTCCCAATGCAACAGACATGACTCCAAACAGCGACTGGCACCGATCTTATCCTTTGGCGAAGCTTTGACAAGGCGTGCCCTCAACGGTCCAAGAGTCTGAGGAAATTCTTCCTCTTCAATGAGTCCCTGGGCAGCCCATTCAAGAAGATCCAGAGCATCAACATCCTTGACAACGGTTTCCTCTCTGACGAACTTGTCGATGGCGGTTATGGCAGCGAACTTGGAACTGGGATCATCGAGCTGGCTTTCAGCACAGATTTTGACAATCTATTAAACTAAATCAGTCTACATGTGACGTGACAGGAATACAGCAAATCTCAGAAGCGCGCACCTCATAGTACTGATCATTAAACGTGCGAGCCCGCTTCTCTGCCAAGCGAATCACGACAGCCCAGTTGCCATCGTTGAAGGCAGACTGGAGTTGAAGGTCAACGCCGTTTTTGAGATTAGGTCGCTGTTGACGATTCATTGAGTTCCAGGCTTCGCGCCGCTTGTCCTGTCCAACTAACTGAAATGGGTTGAATGAGCGTGAGTGAGATCAAGTTTCCAGTTCAGTTTTGGAGGGGCTCAAAATGAAGTGGGATGAATGGATTCTGGGTATGGAGGGGCGGTGGAAGTGTGGCTGGTGCTTTTTACGCCACATTGAATCTGTAAAATATGGAAATATTTAAGATAAGAAAAAGCAACAACCCCTGTCCTGTTACATGGGGTACAAAGAAAGGAGCAACAGGACTCAACAAGAATTACGCTTAACTTTGTGTATAATCTATTTATTGCTCGACGAGGTAATATACTTGTTACACGAATACTAGTCATATTCTTTATTTTTAGTACATATGTTGTGCTGTCGAACTGCAAGTCACGTACAGCACCTTACTCGTACCGGAACGATTCACCACAGGGCCCCACTTGGTTAACTTACAGTGGGAAAATGAACCCCTAACCATTGATCTCGATCTCCAAGATTTCTGCATCCTTTGATCTGCACTATCCTTTGCATCTGTTTACTTGTCATTCTTTTGCACCCTATTACGGCTCTGCGAGTATATGCCGATTTTTTGTTTGTTTCTTCATTGCTTCTAGCATAAAGCATTACACTGTATATTTTCATCAGGCATATATACGTATTCTGATCTACAGCGTTGTCATCTTGCATTTTCTTGCTCAGCGCCAAGCCTTGTCCATACTCCTTAGCTGCATTTGACTGCGACAGTTTCCGGTCGGCCTTGTGTCTTCCTTGTTCTTGGAATTCTTGGAACTGTGCCGCTCACAATCCGACATCAAAGCGAGTCTCTCTGACTTCAACTTCCGAACGAGACGTTTTGCGACGAGCGAACCACACGAAAAGTTGAGACATCGACACCACCAAGCGACGTCATACCGCTTTAGTCTAGCGACATAAACTGTCCGTATCTGCGACATTAGAAATGGGTTCTCGGAATCGCTCTGGCAGACGAAGAACCGCCGCTCTAGCCTTCTTTATCGCCACCGTTATCCTCCTCAACTACAAGGGATTCCTGACATTACCGCTCAGCTTCGAAGTTGCCAAAGCCGACCGACCAGACTTTGATCTTGCACCATCATGTGCCCCCACCATCGACCATCTTCGACGGTCGGCGTACGGCCTTACGAGGGACGTCGTCTACCAAAAGCGGTGCATTCGACCTGTCGTGGACAAGAAGATCGATAGCCAAATCGTATCGCAGAACCCTGATACGTTGATAAAGAACGGTCAAATTGTTCAACTTGACCAGGCTTGCGAAGGATGGACCGAACCAACTTGCGAGCCTGTTACCCTCAAGGTACCTCCGCCATACCCGCAGGAGGACTACTCGGGCTTCTTGTTTGGCGTCGCGACGAGTCTCGATCGGTTAAACGAGTCACTTTCGCAGTTTGAGAGCTGGCTCGGCAATACACATGCACAGCTGTTGGCAGTTATCACGGACCCTGGCGACGAGCACAAGTACAGCAAGGTCACTGAACAGTTCCGTCTTCGCGGTGTTGAACTGACCATCAAGGATCCATGGAACAAGGCCATCACCCCGAACGAGCAGCATTTTGCTATTGTCCGTGATCTCCTCCAGCATGTTACACCCAAAACCCGGTGGGCGGCTATTGTTGATGATGATACCTTCTTTCCTTCGCTCTACCCCATGAGCCAAATTCTTGCCAAAAACGATCACAAGGTTCCGGCGTATATCGGTGGGCTATCGGAGAATTACGATGCTGTAAAGCACCATGGCTATATGGCTTTTGGAGGAGCCGGGGTTTTCCTAAGCCCTGCTCTCCTGCGTGAGCTGGATCCTCATCTTGAGGAGTGTCTCAAAGTTGACCATGTCCCCCAAGGTGATGGTCTTCTCAAGCAGTGTATCTATAGCAAGACCAAGACCAAGCTTACAGTTGTCAAAGGACTCCATCAATTGGATATGGGCGGAGATATGAGCGGTTTTTACGAGTCTGGTCGCCTTCCAATGAGTCTCCACCATTGGAAGTCATGGCACCAGGCCCCTGTCGACAAAATGGTCAAGATCTCCGAGTTTTGTGGCAGCTGTTTTCTGCAGCGCTTCGCCTTTGGATCCGACACTGTTTTGACCAATGGCTACAGTATTGTTCAGTACTCAGCAGGATTAGAGAGCGTCGATTTGAATAAAATGGAAGGAAGCTGGGAGGGTGCAGAGGGTTTTGACTGGAGTCTGAGTCCTATGAGAGCCAAGATGGATCGCCGGCTAAAGAAAAGTTATCACCTGGTCGACACAGAAGTGATTGGGAAGAACATCCGACAGATCTACATCCACCGAGTCGAGGATGATATTCCCGGCCCGGGCGAGAAACCGGTCGACCCAAAGAACCCACCGCCAAAGATCGAGGAGATGAAAGATGAAGTGATAGAATTGTTTTGGGAGTTGTAGAAGTACATTGGAGATGTATGACATTGGTTTTTTCTCTTTCCCGGTTGGACCGGAATTGCATATACGACGCATGATACCAGATGACACATTGGACGGATAGATAGACTGGTTTTTGTAGATAATGTTAATGAGCCTTTCCTTATCCCGGCAATAATATGAGAGCAGTGAGGGGTCTCGTGATAGAGCCTTTCCCAAAAGGTGCCACACACCCATTCCAGATAGCCAGTACTCTAAATTATCCAAGGTCTATCAGTCGTACTCCACGCGATATCGGCGTGCGGAGAATAGGATACAGTGCAAATCAACCATGATCAGCAATCGATATTACTCACTCTTGAGACGCTGGGTGACATAAAATATCGTCAAACGCCCTGCAATTGTCTGCCGTTAAGGTTCTACAGCGCTTCTCCAATATGACTTTTACTCAAAGATTCGATGGCTATCCCCAGCCTTTCACAAACTTGATCCTCCTCCCATTCGCTGTCCTGGTATCAGCATGGGTCGTCACCAACATTGTAAGTCATTCCCATCTTGACCAGATCATGAACTTTGACAGCTAATCAACACGATAGGCAAAGCAATGGAGGCGAAACCGGAAACAGCACTCCCAGCCAGTCAAGATCGAAGCAGCGGCTCCTGAAAAGACATCAACAATTGAGCCTCTGCATGACTTTGACTGGAAGACGGCGCCTAAGCGTCAATTGCGACCGTTCAAACCGACATATCACATCACGATGGGTACGGCTGTCGTATGATGACAATTTTGAAGTCTATTAACCATTCTTATAGCTATTCAATCCAACACACCTTCAGAGCTGATCACCATTGACGAAGACTATCTTGATCGGATTACACAACGACGTAGCATTATCGCTACCCATGGCTCAACCGTCCATGGCTGTATCCCTGAAGGCGACGCAGCCGTACGTGAGCTCTACACCTATCTCCTATCTGAACAACTGCCCAAACGTTTCCCGACCATCTTTCAACTATCTAAAGACAACTCTATGTGCAAGAACCTTGCGACAGGAATATCCTTTCCAACGCTTCCCCAAGGCAACACAGATGCGGCGCTGCGTGTTCTCGGTGAGACGATTGAAGAAGACTTTTTTCTACTGCAGCAGACACCTGAGGGTCATCAGTCTATCGCATTTATGTGCTGTTTTCCTGCTGGTTTTGATCCATCAACTAAATTGGGCAAAACACTCGTCGAGATCCATGCTCCTGTACCATCATATGAGAAGATTGGTTCCAGTATGGAAAGGTTCTTTGCGAAGCTGGAAGTGGGTAAGAGTGTAAAGCGAACAAATGTGAGATTCTACGCTGATGAGATCTGATAACTGGACTAACAGATTGCAGTGGTCGGTCCAAACACATACAGAGCTGTTCAATTGTAAAGGCAACCACATCACTGGCGACGACACCTATGAGAGCGACGAAGATGTAAACATTGAAACGGTGATTCTCTACTTGCCCTAGACCGTATCCTATAGCTAACACTCCCAGACATTCCTCCGAATTGAGCTCCAAACTCTCACTCGTCTACCAAAGACACGCGCTGTCCTTTTCTCTTTCAAGACATATCTATACCCTGTCCGTCAGATCAAAGAAGAAGGCCTTGGCCCTGCTTTTGCTGATGCTATCGAGGGTCTTTCAAAGGGCAACGCGCCAGGAATGTGGACATATAAGAGTGCAGTGCGATGGGGAAGTAGTCTGATAGAATATCTTAGATCGTGAAATAGCTATTGTCATGACTAGTGTCTTGCTGTCCGTCCTTAAAACTATGAATCTTCTATAAAAGGCCCTCTCACATGCCATTTGTAATTAGTGTTTATGTAAACCTGCCCCAAGCCAAAGAAATCAAGGTAGAGCATACATCTCGTCGCCTATTCGTCTAGTGATTTCCATGAAGGAACCTGATCCTAAACCTTCCATTATGAGACATGACTGTTTCAGTGTAGTTTTTGTCAATGGATACTTTTGAAGTGCGCAGCGCCCGTTTTGTGTACTTGCGCGTTGCCTCATCATAGCCATTCTTGTCAGTTGGCTTCAGAGCCATACCTCCGCTGTCCTTGGTCTCTCGGCAGTCCTTAGGCGCGGCAGGTATAATATCATGTCTGAAACCCATGGTAGGTGTATTCGAGTCTTCAGAATGGAACACGACTGGTCCATCATTCCCTGATGTGTGTTAACTCGGCACTTTTACTTGAGAGCTATTCCGAATCACCTTCAATAACAGATACTCCACCGTAAGCAAACGGATAGCTTCCCCAGCTCAGCTCCACCCATGTGCCTAGATTGTGAGCTCCGCCATCGAAGTTGATGTCAGCGCCGCGGACAAGTCTTCCAGCAAATGTGTGGCACGAGCTTGTCAAGTCGATAAAGACAGTCGTGTTGGATGGGATCTATATCATAAGTCAGCGCAGAAGACCTGGGACAAGCGCGGTAAGTCACCTTCATGGCTCGATATGGTTTAAAGTCGATCGCGTTTTGATACACCATGAACCAGCGTAGACTATCCTCGCCATAATCGGTTGTGAAAGTGATACCAGGCTGGCCATGATCGATGTCCCCAAGGAATGGATCTATCTTGTTAGTCTCCTGTCATAAGAGTCAATCTAGTATTCCAACCATACCTTGAATGAGTGTGTAGTCACCTTTGTCGGGTGATCCGCACGTCACAACTTGGTTTTGGAGTGCCGAAGAAGACGCGTTACACGCAATGAGAACAACAAAAAGGAAGAGGGCGACGCAAATCATCGTTGCAATGTCAGGATCGCCGTGTTCTCACTGGTTGGCTGGTGTTCTAGAATGAGCGTTATGAGTGAGAAGCAACATAAA
Organism: Fusarium transvaalense; assembly: GCA_013623685.1. NCBI lineage: Eukaryota > Fungi > Ascomycota > Sordariomycetes > Hypocreales > Nectriaceae > Fusarium > Fusarium transvaalense. Next base: position 12,660 of record JABFFG010000082.1, read on the forward strand.
ATATTTCTCTTTGACGGCTTCATATCATCATGGAGTATCTCTGGCTTTCCGTCCAGCTCCTTCCTTCTGTATCCAGTCTGCTTATGTATGGCAGGTCCATCCCTATTGTGAAGGAAGGCGCGACTGCAAGACTGGGTAACGACTACCTACTCAGGCAGCTACGGGTAGTTGCAGTTTCTCGTTTGCAAGTTCCTAATGCGTACATACATATTCCCTCGTCAAATAAGCGAAAGAAGAAACATCACCTGGCTTACCTCATTCATATCAACTGTGCTGGTGTTCTTTCTCCCATGGAATATCCTTTGACAAAGAAGTTGTCCAAAAGGAGTTTTCGGAGTTTCCTCCGACTTCCTCATTTGGCTATCGGACGATGCATCGAGTCCTGTCATTGGTCGTATTGTCTTGTCACTGTTCTTTGGATTGAACTTTTACATACACCTACCAACTATTCAAATATATATCTGCACTGGACACCTGCCGATTCAAACTGTAGTCAAGTACAAATACCGCCTGAGGGATAACTCAAGCCGTGTGCAATCCGTGGTATGTAAACTGGTGAAGTGATAACGGCTTGAGGTGCGCTATGTACATGCTGAGATGATTATGTAGCCAGACTCCCACTCCTGGGGCTTTTGTCCGTCAAAGTCCCATATTACAATTAAGAATTCCCATTTAACTTCAGAATATCACTGTCCTTTAGATGAACTCTTATGGTAGTGGCGTATGCTTGTGAGACTTTGTGATGATGACAAATGTACATGGCTTGCACTAACACAAACATCCCTGACTCATCTCACCCCATGTTGAGCCAAGCCGATCTCAAAAAAAGGTAGATGACGACAAAGACTGCATTCTCACCTCAACCTTTCTCACGATTATACAGAAATGTTCACAACTTTCGATATCACAACTTCAAACTCGCTGTCCAGCGGGAAGTCTCTCTCCCCGCCGACGTCACAACCCCGCCCTAAGAGAGCTCAGGTCTCGCGTGCCTGCGATTGGTGTCGATTGACTCGAGTAAAATGCGATTCTACTCGTCCCTGTCGCAATTGCAAACAGGCCAAGAGGGAATGCGTGAACTCGGGTCGTGATGATTTCAAGAGCGTTGCAGCAGCTACAAGGTAAGATTCTAGGCTGAAAGTATGTGTATGAAAACAAAGTTGACAGGCATGCAGGGAGGTTCAACGATTGAGAAGTCAGGTCCAGGAATTGGAGACCAAGTTATTAAGCCCCTCGCCTTCATGTGGAAGAGGTGATGCTGGTCGTAGGCGCCTACAAAGATGGAAGGGTGTAAGGATCAATGGCATCCAGTATGGGCCATCTTCACTCGCGTATTTCTCTCATCGACTATCAACATTCATCAAGACGGATTTGGAACCGAAGCCTCCATTAAAGCCAATCCTATCGCCTCCGTCAACTCCGTCTAATTGTGACCGCCTTCAGCGTGAACAACAAGACGCATTACTCGACCTTTACTGGCAGGGCTACCACGCTATTTACCCTGTGCTCGAAGAGGCCGTGTTCCGACGACATTATGATTCCCTATGGCATGGAAACATGAGGCAGGCATGCCCATTAGTAGACATTGTGATTGCTCTGTGTATCCAGTTCGGCTCCTCCTATACAGCTACTGATACTCTTATCATGCCAGATCAGCCTGGATACGACTTTTACCTTCAATCACAGCAGTCCTTGAGTTCTAGCTCGGAGACGCCGACATTCATGTCGGTGCAGTGTTACTTCCTCAGTGCTGTATACCTCTTGGCCTTCAAGCAGGCTAATTCTGCTTACATGATGGTGCGATCAGCAGTAGCAGCAGCAGAATCCCTTGGCCTACAATATGATGATTACGACAATGACACTCGGGTCAACACTGACATCCCATCGACAAATATGGGCTCCAGACTATGGCGATGCTTGGTCACATTAGACACACAAATCTCTCTGGATTTAGGCCGTCCATTTGCAGTAGCAGACATAACCCCCCACGATGAAGCAGAACCAGAATCAGATGATATTGCTCAACTTGTTGGTCCAAATTTCAACTTTTCTGGGTCATCCGACATCAACTGGCTTCGTTTTGTACACGAGAGACAGCGGCTATTCCAGATCACCCGCGAGATCCATACCGAATTGGCGGCCGTGGTGGAAGACACTCTCGAGGAAATTGAACAGGCCGACTTTTACCAACATCCAGCATCGCGCGAGAAATGCGCAAAGTATCTGTATGAACAGCTCAAACGCCTCAAATCCTGGGTTGAAGAACTACCAGAAAGTCTCAAGACACCGAGGGTACAAGGCGTGCCATTCTCAGTTGACCGCTCTACACTTAATCTTAGCCAAACAGATCCCCAATGGCTACAAATACAGCGCCTAGTGCTGGAACTAGACTACCATTCTCTGGTCATTATGCTTACTCGAACGTTCAACTCGTTTCTGCCAACACCAGCCCTCGGAACTTTTAATAGCGACAACCACTGCATAACTTCTGTCAACTCTGGCATCATGATAACACTGATGCTGTACCAAATTCTCAGTGGTTCTGAAATCCTTGCTGGCTTGTTTCAAGTCGTTGGCTGGCAGCGTACCGCAACATTTGCTCTAGCTGGTTTCGCTTGCGGTTATCCCATCTGTCCGCTATCTCCCACAGCACGGAAGATATTACCAAAAGCTGCGAGAGTCTTTGAAATGTGCGGCAGCCGAGAAGATGTGCAACTAGCCTACAACCTCAAGACGAAGTGCTTCGAGATTGTACAGGCATTCTGCGCCAGGCTTGGTATCGCCACGCCTGCAACGACACCAGTTGATACCCATAAGAACACGGAGACTGTAGATGAATCGATGGAGCCAAGTAGCTACCAGGTCATGAGCATTGGGGAGGAAGCTCTTGTCAATGCGGGTTTCGACAATATACTTGATGACGAGCTCTGGACAACAGACTCTGGTGGATTGTTATGGGGTGACTTGATGAGAGATTTAGACTCTGGTTTGGCGTCGTCACTCGACCACATTGGGGTCCGAGATCAGGACAGTTCTTAATTGGAAGTTGTTTCACATCAAACTAGATGGTAATATGCGATGCTTGGCTCATGTAGAGACCAATGAAATATTGGCATACATCAGCAAAAATTAGTCATTAATATTATTAACGTTTAAATCTTAAAGTACGGCTTGATCTGCTCTTCAGACCAGTTCCAGAAGAATTCGGCCATTCCAGTGCCACCTTCAGACTCGGGCAAAGCTCCCTTCTGCAGGTCAGGGCGAATGGGCATAAATCGGCCCCACGGAACCACTTAAAACTGTTAGCATCATCACGTCGACAGGTAATACAGTACCTACCCCAGATACCAGAGTTCTCGGTGGTGATATCCTCTGAAAAGGCGGCAAACAGCTCCGTGTAAGCACCGTTTATGGAAGGGTATGTGGTAAAGAGTCTGGGATAATACATGTACCAAGGCGAAGTACGATCCAGCTCACTCGCAAGGTTACCAGGGTTTAGAGACTAGGCTGTCAGTATGTAACTCTCTGTGGATGTCTGCATAACGTACCACACTGACGATACCATCATTCTTATATTTCCGGGCAAATTCGGTGTTGTGGTAGTAATTGCCTGCCTTGCTGGTAGCATACTTATGCATCAGGTTGCGCGGCTGATGATAATCAAGATTATCACGCTCGAACCCATTCCTGGGCGACAGTACATCGGCGGCTGAACTCGATACCCAAATCACACGTACCGAGTTTTTGGGCGCCGTCTTGGCTGTCGATTGGAGGAGAGGGGTGAGGTGCTTGGTGAACAAGAAGTGGCCTAAGCAATTGACTCCAAGTTGAAGTTCATATCCTTGTTCTGTCTTGGAACCCTCTGGTGGCGTCATGACTCCAGCATTGTTGAACAGAATGTCAAGCCTTGTCTCTTCTGCGAGAAACTCCTTGGCTGATGGTCCGACAGTTGTCAGGTCTGCAAGATCAAGCTTGACGAACTTGATGGAACCTTTAGATGTAGGGTGCTGCTTCTTGATGCCCTCGATAGCATCGCGCCCTTTCTTCTCGTTGCGAGCAGCTACCCATACAGTAGCATTCTTGCTGTAGAGGACTTGAGCGATCTCACGGCCAACACCTGTGTTTGCTCCAGTGACAATGGTGACCTTTCCAGTAAGGTCGGGTACATTAGCCTCCGTAAAATGAGGCTTGGGAGGGAATGCCTGGCTAATGGCGTTGAGAGGTTTTGCTGGTAGTGGCATGTTGAAAAGTTGCAGTTGTTTCTGTTCAAAGTATCAGGTTGGTTGAAAAGTCCAAGGTCTCTCTCCCTCTCTCGTTTCAAAAGAGCCTTCATTACCTCATAGGCAAGTACGGGGTAATTAACTCTCCGTAGCGCGGGGCAATTCATCGCCCGAGAACCGGGTTTAGCGTATGGCCTTTGTTTCTGGTGATAGGATTCATAGTGTGATATTTACAGATATTAAAGGAGCCAAAAGGATGAAGGTATCACTGATATAATGTATGTGTGTTAACTTGGAAGAATGTACTGTAGGTCTCACAATACTGGTTGAGCGCCACATTTACCTTAAGTGCTTACGCTGATGGGTGCCACTATTGGATATTACTTGCATGAGTGGCTCGTAATGAAACCCGAAAATGGAATATAACATAAACATAAACATTTTTATTCCTGTAAGTAATTAAGAACATTGGGAGTATCTGTGACTCTTTGTTCTGTATTGAGACATTATACCCTTGAGAAACTTATCTTTTTAAGCACAGCAATGCAGTGAACCGAGGATACTTCTGTGCTCATTTACCTATACTCAAGAGTAGAGGGAAATGGGGAGGGAGACCTTGGATGGTACAATAAATACTTGAGATCAGTTGACTGTCGGTCTACTTACGTTAGTATATGCAAATCAAAGCAGGTGGATTTGACAATAAATCTCTGTCAAATCAATGTAGTAAATGGTGCTTCTTGAACAAGCATTGAACTATGTCAGGAATACCCAAGTTCAAACAACAAAGACCCCTGTCATACCCATTCAGCATGTCACTGACGAACCACAAACACTAAAGAACAGCCTTTCATCCCAAAGCATACCCCACGTGACTAGATAAAGGAAACAAAAACACAAGGACCAAGGGGTCACGCACATTGTGGATGAAGCACGCTTCCTCCCGTCTCAGCCCTTACCCCATTAAGTCGCTAACAAAGTTGTCTTCCCAAGTCATTGGTCACAACCCTAGTTACCAGCCACGGCAACCAGAGCCTCAGCAGCCTCATCGGATGGAGATCGGTGGCTTGCCTTGCTTCCATTGTCTTTAGTTGACTTCCAAGGTTCTTTGTGAACTTGAACTGAATCCATGCACAACGGCCCGACGTTAGCTCTCGATACCTTCACTTACTTGGTCTAAGCCTTCTATCTTGACCGCGACCTCATCTTTAATCTTGCATCACTCTCAAAGTCGTTTTCATCTCGACTATCACTCATTCATTCATCATTCCCCATTCATCGTCCCATGCCGCGGTTCGTCAACTGCAATCGACCGACCGCGGGACCTGCGCGACCAACCATCCTCCTCCATATTCGATCGCGTTGATTTGCGATTCCATTGAATACATCATCTCAAGCACGAACGCGAAATATTTCGGGATATGCTTTGATATTGGCGACCAACGGCGCACTCTTGTTCCTCTTTGCCTCGATCGCATTCCATTGTTTTTCCGTCACAAACGGCCTCAAGCGCTACCCTTTGTTTGCGCATTTACCCCCCGCCCGCTGTTTGAGGCGCCTGTTGTGCCATAGCTGCTCCCGAGCCGCTCATTCTTCAAACTTTCTTCTGTACAACTCTGCACAGCCCACAGCAACAACAGAGCTAACAGCACCACCATCATCATGAGTACCCCTCGTAGGCTTCTCCCAAATTCCCTTTCCAGCTTGAACACTCTAATGATATCGCGTAACAGTGACTTCTGAAGAGCTCGAGCGCTATACCGCCATCATCGACGATATCCTCGAAACGTCCGACCTCGAAACAATCTCGCGAAAGAAGATTAGACAGGGTCTGGAGAATGCTCTTGGTGGCCAAGATCTAAGCGAGCAAAAGGTATGCAAGATAAACACGGCCGGCGTCGTTCTACTATATTCGCATATCATGGCATGGTCTTGCGCTTGCGGGCATTCATTCTTGCTGACACGAACACGATAGAACGCCATCAAGCGACTAATCGAGGCTCGCTTTGATGCCGTCTCTGGAGCTGACACCGGCATCGCTCCTCCGGCAACTGCCGACTCTTACGCCGCCAACGGTACGTCTGATGTAGGCGAAACCGAACAATCTGCGACTCCTGAACCTTCACGAAAGAAAGTCAAGCGATCATCTTCAGCCGAAGATGCGGATGCTCGACTCGCTGCTCAACTCCAGGCGCAGGAGAACAGCCTAGCCAGAGGGCGCAAAACTCGAGGAGGTGACAAGCCGACCAAGAAGAAGGCAGCACCACGCAAGAAGAGCGCAAAGAAGGTCAAGGCCGATGACGACAGCGATCTGGAACCAGCCGATGGCGAGACTGGCAAGAAGAGGAAGGCCGGCGGTGGTTTCCAAAAGCCTTTTAACCTGAGCGAGACCCTCTCCGAGCTGGTTGGCGAGACACAAGTACGTGATTTACCGCATCTCCATCTCAAGGTCTGCCAATGCTAATACACGAACAGCTATCCCGACCTCAAGTGGTCAAGAAGCTCTGGGAACACATCAAAGCCAACGATCTCCAAGACCCGAAGGACAAGCGCCAGATCATATGCGACGACAAGATGCATGCAGTCTTTAAGCAAGCCAGGGTAGACATGTTCAAGATGAACAAGGACATTGGCAGCCACCTTTACCCTGTTGGCGAAGAGTAAAGAGCAAACAACTACTTCTACACAATAACGGATACTCTACAGAGATTTCGATGACAGCGTTTTTGGGCGCGTGGCGGCGTAACCGGTATTCATGATTTGCTCATGTTTCATTTATTCTCTTTGGCGGCGATTCACAGCATAGGAAAAAAAAAGGGGGGGAGCATACCGGGTAAATTTTTGGTAGGAATTTGGAGCTTGGAACGATAGTGATTCCTTTCGATAGCGCGCTGCGGCAGGATGCGCGTGCAGGTTGTTTACTTGGAAGCGGGTAACTTTGGGCTTGAGAGCTCTTGATGGGAAGCTGGGAACGCGTCTACCTGGTGTCTATTAGGCTAGATACTATATAGTTTTGACCAAGTGAAATTCTATTCAGGGCGAACACTCGAACTATGTCTGATTGCTAAAGGCCATGCTTTAGAACATTGTTGACGGTATCAGAGCTAAATTGTGGAAGAAATGTGTTCTTTTAAACAGCTTAAACTTTCTAACACTTGATGCGTCTTTCTTTACATAGTTGAGGGCATGCATGCACTTTTATTTCAGAGCAAAACGAAACAAGACGGGCTCAGTACGCCAGTACGGAGTATTTCCTATTTGATTTAAATATATCATGATCAGGTAGCATTTCTAGTCATGATGAGCCTAAATGAGTCAGTCAATCCCATGCCAATTTAATCAGCCTAGTTATTCTGACCGGTGACTCTGAGCTTCAAATGACAGCTGGAACGAGAGCCAATTAAAGTTGCCAATTCATGCATTGCCCTGCTCGATGAGTCTTGACAGAGATTACTCAGCCACGGATGCTGGTAGAAGTGGCTTGACAAAAAGACGCCACGTTCCCCCATGGAGGGCACTTTCCGTCACTTTGATGAAGTTCTGCCCCGCCATAAGAGACGACAGACTCTCGATTAAAATCTAGTCGACATCATCACTTCTTTCTTCGCATTTACCTTGAGACCACGACAATTTGCCATCCATAGCGATCAGACTGTCTTCAGAATCCTACTGCAAGTTCTATCATCACCTTGATCTGCCTGTAACTCAAAGTATTTATTGCATATCAAGCTATCACATCTCGACAATTCGACACTCCTTGTGCGGGCGAGCAACATAAGCAGAGCTCTACCTTCGCCTTCCACCCTGCTCACGACCAATCCTCCAGCTTTTGGGAGCTCAGAACTTCTCGCCATGGCTCCACCAGAAGGAGACAACAACACTGGAGTGACAGCCTCCGAGTCCCAACCCCAAGGTGACGGCCAGCGCAACAGAGGACGAGGCCGAGGCAAAGGAAACCAAAATCGACGAGGCGGCCAACGGCGCGGACATGGTGGTAACAACGCCAACGTCCCAAATGTCCCTGCCAACCCAGCTGCTCAAGATGTTGCCGCTGCAGCTTCACGCGCCCATGCCATGGCTGCTGGCAAAGCAGCCGAAGCTGCCGAGGACGAGGACGGCGAAGTGTGTTTCATTTGCGCCAATCCCGTTGCTCACCACTCCATTGCGCCTTGTAACCACACGACGTGCCATATTTGCGGACTGCGCATGAGGGCTCTTTATAAGACAAAGGACTGTGCTCACTGTCGTGTATGTACCCCCCTGCTCTTGACCAGAGCCGTATCACTGACAGCTTTCTAGACCCCAGCTCCCTATGTCATATTCACCGACGACCCCGAGAAGCGTTTCGAGGATTACTCAGAAAAAGACATTACTACTACCGACAGCAACATCGGTATTAAGTATACGAAAGAAGATATTGTTGGCGACACCGTGCTTCTTCTGCGATACAACTGCCCCGAACCATCGTGCGACTTTGCTGGTCTTGGCTGGCCCGATCTGCACCGTCATGTCAAATCTGCTCATAAAAAGCGCATGTGCGATCTTTGCACTCGTAACAAGAGAGTTTTCACACATGAACATGAGTTATTTGCAGACAAGGAGCTAGAAAGGCACATGCGTCATGGAGACGACAAGCCTGGCGCTGCAGACCAAACAGGCTTCAAAGGACATCCACTTTGTGGATTCTGTGGAGAGCGCTTTTACGATGACGATAAGCTGTACGAGCATTGTAGGATGAAGCACGAGCGTTGTTTTATTTGCGACAGACGAGATTCAAGACACCCCCACTACTACCTCGACTACAACGCGTTGGAAGAACATTTCAAGAAGGACCATTACCTCTGCGGCGATCGAGAATGTATGGAAAAGAAGTTTGTGGTCTTCGAGTCCGAGCTGGACTTGCAGGCTCATCAGTTGAGTGAGCACGGCGGCAAGGCGACAGGTAGAGACGCACGAGTCGTCAATATTTCAGGGTTCGACATCCGAACACCATACCAACAGGAGAGAGGGAGTGGCGGTGGCAGCGGAAGAGAAGAAGGAAGACGTGGAGGCAGAGATGGGCGAAGAGGAGGAAACAGAGGCCGGGACCCTAATGCGGAACCGGTGCCCGTCAGCTCAGCCCAGCCTCTACGACGTGATGAGATTGCTTTCCAGAGACAAATGGCCATCCATTCTGCACAGTCGGTCTCGAACCGTACATTTGGTGGAGCTCTCTCTGCTCCTTCTCCTACACCGGCGCAAGGGACATCACAATCTCGCGGTGCCAGCTCATCAAACACGCCTCGCGCCAGTCAGACCAACCTTGCTAATCCCATAGAGTCTGCTACTGTCGACCCGGCCAATCTCAGCCCCGAAGAGCGGGCTCGTCTTGTACGCCATGGTGCTGTTGTTGAGCGAGCCTCGAATCTCCTCGGTAACGACTCCCAACGAATGGCCACATTCCGAAACCACATCTCTTCGTACAGACAAGGCGGTCTTACTGCTCCCCAGCTAATCGATGCCTTCTTCACCCTTTTTGCTGACACCTCTTCAAACGCTCTTGGTACGATGGTGCGAGAAGTTGCGGATCTATACGAAGACAAGAACAAGGCAGATGCTCTTCGAAAAGCCTGGCAGGATTGGCGAGCCATCAACGAAGATTACCCCAGTTTGCCTGGCCTGAGTGGCATGCATGGCGCAACCTCAAGTTCAAGTGGTTGGGCCAATGCAGCATCAGCCAACCCAGCTGTCCCCAATGCCAAGGCCACCCAAAAGTACTCCAACCGTGTTCTTAAGCTCAAGAACAGCACAAGACTTGGCGGCCCGGCTCCTGTATCCTCAAGTGGTGCATCATCATGGGCTGCTCGCCCTGCCGTCAGCGCTCCACCAGCGTCCTCCTCAGCGTTCCCATCTCTTCCCTCATCAGGCAATTCCTCCTCTGCATCTCGCTCCAACTGGACAACTCCCACTCCTTCGTCATCACAGTCTACAACTCTTAACCGCCCTCGCCCTGCTCCTCGTCCTACCGGAGAAGACGCTTTCCCAGCTCTTCCCGCAGCGCCAAAGCCTACAACCACAATCTTTGGTTACGGTAACGGTCGCGCCGTACGACGTGACTACGGAAACCGCGAGACGGGCTTCCAATGGGGTAACGGCAGCGGGCCGAGCACACCAGCTGGCGAAGAGCCCGCCGATGATGAAGCAGGTGGTAAGAAGAAGGGTGGCAAGAAGGGCAAAAAGGTCCTTGTTCAGTGGGGCTAAATCTCTTTTGTATAGATTGGATGGGTAAAAATAGTGTCAGATCAGTATGTATGTACTCCTCAGCGGGCAGAGAAGCGTCGGATTTTGGAACTGGATAAATGAAGTGATGAAGCTAGCGAGGCGATTTGGCGTTGAAGCGCTCTCAGTGGGTAGTAGAGTGATGATATGGTAAGACGGATTATAACAAAACTGGAGATCATGAGCACCTCGGTTCAGATTTATGGTCAGCAATGTATTTTTGGGAGTGTACTAAATGCAGTAACCAGCTTATCGATATATCATGTCTACATTCACAAGTCGTCAATGGATGTATGTATACAGCTTAGCCTGCAAATAAGTGTATAAATTACGAGATAGATTCGCTAGATATACCAATTCATGTCTTCATCCATATCTACCACATTTAAAGAGCCGCCGGCTCGTAGTATTCACGGAAACGGTCGGTTTTATCCCAGCGTATGCTCCAGACAACATTCCAACACACTAACAGAAGCGGAGGAAATCGCACTGTCCAAAAGGCGAGATAACCATCAGGCAGAGGCCCTACGTTTCGCTTGAGTGCCTCGGGCATATCTTCATAATGATTCCTCTTGTTGCGCAAAGCACGAAGCAGATCAAGGAGGCGTGCCCCGTTGTACTTGCGCTGTTTGCCGAGGGAGTCCACAAAGTCGCGTGGCAGTGCCTTCAGAAAGTCACTCGTCACAGTAGAGGCATGGCTCTCAAGCTCAGCCAGTGCCGCTGACGGGGGGTCTCTTGGCTCCTTCTCAAAGTGATCCGACACATCGCACAAGAATGCAAGCCTCTTTCTCGCTGACCAGAAGAAGGGGTGTGCCATGACTTCTTTGGCTGTTGGGCGACATTTGGGGTCTGCTTCAAGCATGGATGCAATGAGATCCGTGGCCTCGTGGGCAAAATCACCAAGAGAGTCGAGAAGATCCAGGTTGTACTGGCCCTTTCGAATGTTGACTTCTCTCATGTAGCGATCTCCGCAGTCAAAAGGATGCGAACCATTGGTCAAAACATAAAAGAAAACCAGACCAAGCGAGAAAATGTCAATGGCTCGGGTAGCACGTCGGGGCATGGTGTTATCGTCTACCAAGACAGAGCCGGAACCGCTTTGTGTGCTTAGTTCCATCATGGCACCTTCTCGAGCGTCATCATCAAGCAGAAGCTCGGGAGCACGCCAACCAGATGTTCCTGCTGCACGACCCGTAGTCGCACCAAAAGATGATTGCCCGCCCTCCAACTTCTTGCAAAGTCCGAAATCAGATACCAGCATTCTTGGTTTGCCGTCCTTGCCCATGTTGACAAGAATGTTTTGCGGTTTGAGATCACGATGGACGATGCGGAGCTCGTGTAGGTGACTGATTCCGTTGGTGATCTGATAGAGGACGTTGGGCAAATCATGTCGTCCAGCGTTTGCGAGGTCACGGAAGTAGTGTGGCCTCTCTACGACATCAGCCAGCGACGCGGCACAACGCTCTAGCGCGATGTAAAGAAATCCATCGCGGATTTGCTGCGAGTAATATCGGATAACTAAAATGGTCAGTTGATGACTTGTTCATAGGAAAAGAGAAACCTACCATTGGGATGATCGTCACTCTCTCTCAAAAGTCTTGTCTCTTGGGAAGCGATGTCGTAAAACTGAATCAACATGCGCTTGACAGCCACCGCTCTACCATCGAATTTGCCGGCAAACACCAATGTGCCATTGCTTCCTGTGCCCAGTTGCTCATCCGTGTTGACTTCTATATTTCCCATACGAATAGTAGAGCCTGTCACAGATTGCATGTCATCGTGTACCGTCATGACATCAGGCTCAAGACTAGGCCTTTCGCCCAGTTTCTTGGCATTGTTCACAGCGTCCTCAACAGTAACTGCGGCTGGGTCATCGCCGCGAGACTGGGAAGCTTCTTGAGCTCGGCCCTTTCGATGTTTGACACCACCACGTCTCCCTCGGTGTGCCTTCTTCTTCTCCTTCTTCTCGGGTGGTGCGCCGTTCTGATTGGCGTTGGCTGGCGTGTTCTGGGTCTGGTTCTGGAGAGTACTTTGCAGGTCATTCGCTATCTTGACAGGTGTCTCCGCATTGACTTCATCCGCTGGCTTTCTAGGCTTGGGGGTTGCCTCCCGGTCACTAAGCTCAACTTCCTTGACAGGAGTGTATGGGAATGATTCAGGCTCCAATTTAGAGGATTCGGGGGCTGGCACAGGGGGCTCTTTTGTGCTTTCCTCAAGCTGTTCGCCGAGTGTTTCGGGCTTCACTTCTCCAGAAGTGGGCTCGGGCGTACTGTCAGCGTTGAGTTCCGTGTCGCTACTCTGTACATCATCAACATCCTCATTGATATTGTTATTTTCCGGAATCGCCAGGATATCTTGAAGTTCCTTCCAGAAACCCCTGCGTTTTCCGCGCTTGATGTGTCGACGGATGTTTTTCTGATTGTAATACAGTACCGAGACAAATATGATGATCACAACGGGATTCGTGATAAAGTCCTTGACACTTCTGGCGGCGCGGTCGGGTATCGATTTGAACTGGTCGAAAATGGTGGGCTCTTCCGCGAATCCGACTTCAGTGTGAGGTTGGGAGTCATGCTCCAACTCTTCGTCATCGTACACATCATGTACTTCCGGCGCCTCGATTGAACCAGCAGGCAAACTAGGGGCGTGAAAGCTGCCTCTCTTATCGGCGTTCCCAAGGTAATGGGTGCCTACCAAAACTTTCGATAACTTTGTTTGGTTGAGTGTATCCCAAGGAGGAGCAATGTCCCACCAGTCAGAGCGGGACATTTGGGCGACGGGTGCATGTGCAATCAGAGGGTACAATTGGCCAGACATGACATACCAACCTCCAGCTCGAGTTTGGTTGAGGAAGATGCTGTTACTACGCATTCTATCCTGTGCCTCATCCTCCGCAGGCATTGGTGGTTGGGGGAGGACGACAAGATCAGGGTTGCTTTCAGATGTAGCGTCACCCGGCCGGCATACATCAAAGACTCGGGCAACAGGTGCTGCAAAGTGCTCGCTAAAAACAGGCACCTTCTCAGACCGTGTATAGTCAAAGGCATAAACCTTGCCATCATGCTGGCTTGTGATGTACTTCTTGTCAAGGGATGAATGATGTTGCTGAAAAAGGTCGCTGTCGTAGTTGTTCGGGCTCCACTCCGAATATTTGAGAGTAGCAATAGGAAGACCATCATCGCGTCGCTGAATTCCAACAATGTATTCGGTTCGTCCCAACGTGATAGTACCGGTCGAGCTGCATTCCAAGTTGCCTGCGTCATATAGAGTGTCGGGACGCGAGCAGCTCTCGGCTTCGTTTACGTGAGACCCTCCAGAGCCGAACCACTTCAAAACTCTACCACTTGCGGCATCGAGGGTGATCATTGTCGTCTTTTTATCGCCAGTATAAACGACAGGGGAATTGTCGTCAGCATATGGTGCCAGCTCTTCGACAAGCTTCTTCATGGTAAAGCCTGTCTTGATAAAACCGTGATTCGAGTCTGGCGCCCACATATAAATTCCACCGTCTCGATTAGGCTCAACTGCCCAAACGTAATGGTCGACTGCACGGTAATTTTCGTCAAGGGTAGATTCCTCAGAGCGGTAATGTTTAGTCTCTACCATGGGTTGGTCGACTTCGAGATGCCAGAGCTTCTTTCCAGTTCGCCTGTCGTTGGCGTATAGGTCTCCATCGACGGTCGCCAGAAGCACAAAGTCTTCTACTTCCCAATCCTTCAGATTCCGCGCAATCTGCGGCGAGGCCAGTCCAGATGCAAAAGCGCTGCTGGACCGAAGATATGAAGGGTTTGGTGCTCCTACGGACCGGAAGTCCGGAGCCAAAGTTGCGAGGGCGCTCGCATCGTCAGGAATTTGTTGATAATCTCTCTTTCGGTTCTTTCGGGTGGATTCGTCCTTTTGTCGAGGCTGTCTGCTTGTGGAAGGTCGCTTTACTTGATTGATAGTTTCACGCGCCTTGGCCGCGTCAATGGACGTGACAGCCCATTGAACGGCATCGTCAGCAGGCTGCTGACTGCCACCAGGGCGTTGCAGTTCGCTAGCTTGTCGGTGCTGCTGCTGAGCATCGACAAGTTGCAACCAAGGCAGGAGTATAACAGCAAAGAAGGCGAGGAGTTTCTTTTGCTGGGGTCGACGTCCCTCGCCAGGAGGTCGTCGCAGCATTTTGGGCCAAGGTCAACGCTGCGGGCGATCACATAGGACCGCAGCAGCGGAAGAGAAAAAGTTGTTCAATCGAATGTGTTGAGTTTAGACTAAGTCGTGGATGATTCTTTACTCTGCACTATACAAGATGGAATGCGTAGACGGGATTGTGGTTACAATGCAGAATGAAGTCACGCCAAACGGATTGCTGGAGCCGTGGATAAATGCGGAGTCGGACTCGAAATCGGCGGGTAAACGCTAAGGGGCGTTGAAGTATAGATCGAGGGTTCGGTCGTATGTTAATATTCAAGGGGCGACGTTGATGTCACGAAAAGTGCTGCAAGAGCAATATCCAAGATGAAAGAAGTGAATGAATGAGAGGTTGGAATGGAATACGGGGGAAAGGTTGGGCAGGGGAGTTCCAGCACAAACGCTTGTTCTTTTTGCCCTGCCCTGGCCTGGCTTGGCCTGGGACCGTCCGTCCGTTGCTGACACCACTCGAGCAACGAGGGGGGGCAGGCACGTTTCTCAGTGTGGGCAAACCGGCCGGCGTGGCACGGACACGAAAGGGAAAGAGAAAAAGAAGGTCAGGGACTGACGAGGAAGCAGAGGGGAGGGGCTCAGACTTCACTGTGGCTTGATTAAGTATTGGAGCAACAAAAAATGATTGACCACTAACTGGACAAGAGACGAAATCATTTGACCAGTTTATGGTGGTCATGATGCATCATTTACTGTGTTATTTTCTACGTCCTTGATTCAGGTATCAATTATTCTTCTCCCCTTGGAGAAAAGGTATGAGGGCCGTGTTCTATACAACACACACTGTAGGCGATCCAGACCTTTCTTTTTCATACATGCTATGGAGGTCCTGGTCTTGTCTTGTCTAGGACTCGGCGTATGTACCTTGTAAGACATCGGAAAGACACGCCGGTATCTAGGGATTGCTTGAGTATCCAAGACAAGACCTAATTCAGGTGGAGGGATAATGCATTTATATGGAACGTATTTCCCTTGCATTGATTGTCTTGTCAAGCATGCAAAAAGACAAAGTTGGACAGTATAGATGGGTGACTGAGGAGAACATCAATATTCGCTACAACAGCAGAAACTGTATTGCAAGCCTTTGAACTCGTTCGCGGGGGAATCTGATTGCCATGCTTTATCGTCCAATCATAACTAAGAGTCTTGCATTAGTAACAGTTTCAAATGATTGATATTGGTGATGATATTCGGTAACCTTGCCTGGTTGATGTGATCCTGTTACACTACACAGCTTTGGGGCATGGAAGCTTATGACCTAAATTCGAGGTGCAGAATCAATTAATTATACGTTATATTTACTCAGCCTACTCAGTTTACAGAACAAATAAAAATCATCAAGACATCCCATTTACTCTCTTGTTAAGTCAAATCGTATTAGACCGTGTCTATTCTATTCAACTTATCGCCTCTGCTTTCTTTTTTGTGGGTTAATTGACTTCGCTTGTTATCACCCCCGGATCGGATGGTCTGTGCCCGCTGCGGGGACCTACCTATTTACCTCTGTCCCGCTCTCCCTTGAATGGTGCAATTTGAGCTTGGCCAGCCTCAAACTCTAGGGTAAATTCTCATCAATTTCAACAACGGTCATTATCCACGAATTGGCTTTCTCTTTCTCAATGTTCTCGTTGGGGATAACTGTCGAGTAGCTTAGAGCTTACTTTGTGGCAGTACTGGATGATTCAATTTGTTAAAAGGCCGAATGCATGTATCAACATTCACGGTAACATGTGGATCATGGATTTGCAAAACTATGATTAATCAATCCACCAATGCTTCTATCAAATCTGTTGAATAGTTGACCGCCATCTCGTCGACATGACGAAACTGCAAGATTCCACCTGTAAGCAGCTATACAGCTTCTCTTATACATTTCATCCAAGCCTATCATGTATTCAAATTCTCATTAAAATCTTTGTGTCCCCAGCTAGGGCATACATCCCTTGAACTCACTCACAAGCATTTACCGACTTACAACCCATGTTTTATCCGTGTCAACCCTGCTTATCTCGAGCAGCCACCATCGTACGTCCAAGCCCTTGTAGGAAAGGATGTACAAGCTGCAAAATCAGAGGTGACGCCAACGTTGGTCAAGCTCGAAACCTCTACATAAAATGATGACCTCGGCCCAAAAGCAACGGAATGTGTCTGCTCTCAGCCATGTCGAGCACCCTCCATCCTCACTTTGGCATTGTTGAGTGCCACATCCAGCTGATCTATTCTTCTCAGCATGTCAGCCTCGCAAGTTGGTGTATATATTATGAGCTGTTTAATAAACAGGTTCAACGCTGGTCGAAGTTGGTCGAAGCAATCTTCAAATTGGTCGACGAAGCGGTCCCTCACTACGCTATGGGGTTCCATGGACATCACAGTGATCAGTTTGGATTGGTTGATGCCAAACTTTCCGGAATGTTAGCTTGTAATTTGCCAAGGGACCTTTTCACAACTCGTGTCTCACACGAATACCGCAAGGGACGTGACGTACCGTATCAAAGGCGGAGCAAATGTCCGCTTGATCTTCCCAACTGAAAAGCATCGTGGGAGGACGAGAAATCTTGCCGGACGCCTCCCGAATCCCTTCAACCATGTCTTGGCAGCCCAAGTATGTGTTCTAGGTGTAAAACGTCAGTCCAGGTCAAGTGACGCTGCAGTACAAGGTAAGAACGCACTCCGATGATTTGAACCTTGACACCGTCGCCTCCAATGTTGTATGCTTGCAGTATCAAGTCGGACGCTAGGCTCTGGATCCCTTGCATGCCATTTTTGAGGTCCTCTGGGGTTATCCCAGTAAAACTGCGGGAGGGAGTCTCTGGAACGGGAATTGGATCGATAATCGGATCGATAATTGGGGATGTTTCCTCAAAAACTGTCGTCGGGAGTGCTGTTGAAGCGGATATTGCGGTTATAGCAGAGATGCTAGAGAGGACAAAGAGTGTGGCTCGCATGATGGAACGCGGTTCCCTTATCTATCGGATCAGAGCCGAATTGGTTCTGTCACTGTAGCAAACAATGGCGTCGAATAAGTCGGGAACAACGTAAAATTGAGCGAAAATTTCAACGTGAGGAAATTGAGAACGAGGTAAGTTGGCAAAGATATCACAAGAGTTGCTGGCTAGGTCAGTTGTGCAGAACACTTTCTTTTAACATTTTCACTCCCCCTTTCTCCTGAGTAGTCTCTGCTGGTCCCACCAAGAGACATCCAGATGTGAGTGGGATCTCATATCTTGGCCTGAGTACATTTAATATAAAGTGGCGGAAATAAATGGCCAACAGTGTGGCCGCGCCGGTTCGACCGGCTCATCCTGCAATCTTGGGCGACCCTTCATCTTGGCAGCAGTATGTTCAGGTAGGAAGAGTATCTTGGCATTAATATAGAAGAATTGTTTCTAGCAGATCTTGAATTCTTGTTGAGAATTAGTATAGAGCAGTAATGGACAACAAGGTAATGGACAACATGTCTCCAATGATGGATTGTGGATCGATGCAAAAAGCCAAGACCACAAAGGCCCTGTGTAACATGGTATAAGTGTAATGCACTTTTTGTGTTGGTTAGGTATTTCATGTTGAAGCGTGACATACAGACAGTCAAGGCTGACCGAGGTGGTCTTGTTGTACAAGGGAGCTCTCTTACACGATCTAGAGATTTGATACTGCTGAATGACTGAGAGGAAGTAAGGATCACCCTTTCTTTGAGTTATACAATATTTTTCACAATACTTGAATAGGCCTCAGAACGTAAAATATGAACAGAATCCACCAAGACGCCCGATTTGGACAAAGTCTAGGCGCCATCAAGTACGCAGGACAGGAGATGGACTTCCGAGACAGTCTCACAAGTATCCCTCTGTAGTGGGAAAAGTAGCAAAGAGAGATGGACGAACATAGATTACTCCAGATAATGCTTTTAGAGAGTCCAAGAACTGGACCTATCCTTCTTTTGAACATGACAAAGAATTTCATTACGTGACCCCTCGCCCTGACCAGTTTTCTACCGAGATACAAGCAAATCACTCCCATGCAAATGCAGTGAAGCCCTCTAAGCGAGCACCTCCTCACTCTCCTCAAGAACCTCCTCCACGATCTCCTCAATCACCCGATCCTCCTCTGATGTTGTGCCTTCCAGGGACTTTGTGTAGGCCTCTAGCAGAGGAGCGTGAGGATCCTTTGGTAGGCCGAGCACCTCGCGCTCTTCCAGCACGTCGGCCTCGACAGACTCACGCCAGGCGTGCCACTCGTCGAGCATACGGCGACGAGCCTCAACAACAGCCAAGTCAGCAGAAGC
The DNA here is from genome assembly GCA_013623685.1 of Fusarium transvaalense. NCBI lineage: Eukaryota > Fungi > Ascomycota > Sordariomycetes > Hypocreales > Nectriaceae > Fusarium > Fusarium transvaalense. The sequence continues at coordinate 31,602 of JABFFG010000082.1, forward strand.
ACCACGGTCGGCATCTTCTTGCTCAAAGACACGGCTGTATTCTCGGAGGTTCTTGCGGACGGCCTTCTGCTCCTCCTTCGTAAGGAGAGTTGCAGGACGTGGGCGCCACGAGAACTGCTTGAACTTCTCAAGGGGCTCTTCTCGCAGAACCTCACCCTTGAAGTCGTAAATGTGGTAACCGTTTTCCATCTGTAATGTGTTAGCATGAAACTGAGAAGAGCGTATCAGATTAAACTTACTGAGTGCTTCCAGGCAGATGCCCACGAAGCGACGAAACGGCCTGAAGGGTCCCACTCAACATCTGTAACGCCGTAGTGATCGGCGGTGTTCATAGCCTGGAGGTTGGCAGTAAGGTCCTTGTCGGACTCGGGCTTCTCACCCTCAAAGTCGAGGTCGAAGAAGTCAAGGTCGGAGCTCTGTTGGTTGGCAATGGTGGCAATAACAACAAATCGACCACGAGGCGACCAGTAAATGGCGTTGCTGTTCTTCTTGTCGAGTGTTCGGAGGTGCTTGAAGTTGCCCACTTGCTGACCCTTCTTGGCCTTCTCAGGGCAGAAGAAAGAGACTGCCGTCTTGGGGGGGACGGCAGTGACACCGACAGGCTCGGTTGTGGAGATGATGGCGAATCGGTCACCCTTGGGTTCCCAAGCAAAGTTGATGACAGTATCCTTGATAGTGTCGACAACCTCAACAGGAACACCCTTCTCCTTGACGCGGAAGATCTCAAGAGTAGTGGCTTGAGACTTCTTGGACTTGGAGTGTCGGTCGACCTTGACGCAAATGTAGGCAGCTTCGGATTGCCAGTGAAGCTTAGCATCGCTGACACTGAAGAGGTTGAGAGATCGAACAACCTGTTTTGAGGGAATGCTCATCAATCCAACCTTGGCGGGGTTGCTGCCGATTTCGGGAGTCCAGTAGCAGAAAAGCTGCTCGTAGTTCTTGACACCCTCACGCTTAGGGGTAGCAGGAGCCCAGTCAAAGTCCACAACACCGTCGATCTTGATGGAGGTCTTGTCGAGGAGGTTCATGCGGGGGAGCTCGTAGACGGAGATGGACTGGCCGGGGTTGAGACGGGCAACGTACTTGTCGTCAGCAGACCACTTGAAGGCAGGCCACTGCATCTTAGGCGGGGGCTTGCCGTCCTCCACCTTCGGGGGCTCGAGGTTAGCGAAGGATCGAAGAGGAGTAGCGGTAGCGATATCCCAGATAACGTAGTTCTTGCCGTGGTCGTCGATAGAGAGAGCGGGGTGACCCTCATCAGGGATAGAGATGGGGCGGTTGGACCAGGTGACAATGTACTTCTCACCGGGAGAGAAAGCGACCATGTTCACGAAAGGATGAGCGAATCGAGCTTGTCGCACCCATGAAGGGCCGCCCCAAAGCTGGACACCCTGAGCGTGGACGGAGGTAAGGTAGGTACCGAGAGGAGACCACTGAACAAAGGTCTCAGTCCAGTGCTGTCGCTCGACAATGTTCTCAGGCTGGTCCTTCTCGTTGTTCCAGTAGACTCCGACGCTCTCGCCACGGTACATAACGAACTGGTCGCGGCCACGACCTGAGGGGTCCTTGAGGAACCATCGCAGATGCTCCTTCTCGGTGAACTCTTCGATCTGGGGGGGTTGGTAGGTCTCGTCAACGCGACCTTCTCGTCCATATCGTTCGATATCGGTGAACTTGTTGACGCGGAGAATGTGCTTCTTGTCGAGAGGGGTAAGGTCGAGCTGGCGAGTAGCGGCGGCGGCCTCGGCGGGCGAGGAGTACTCGACAAAGGCGAATCTTTAATACGGGATCAGTTCCAAGCTCGTTATTGCGTATCCATTATCGAGATAACACCTACCGAAGAGACTTTCCGTCGTCGCCCATGGGCATGTGTATCAAGTCCTCGCGTGTCTTGCCGACTGTGTTGAGCTTCTTCAACAAGAACTTGACGAGCTTGGGCTTCTGGTCCTCTGTGACCTGGGGAAGGCCGTCGATGACGACGAAGTTGTCATAGCCTTGGTCCAGGGAAACCTCGAATCGTTCTCGTAGATCGGAGATATCAATATCATCATCGTTAAACTCGTCATCGTCAAGGTCGGCCTCGCGGAGGTGGTCGAAAGAGGGTGCCATGATGGGCGATATGTGTGGTTGTTGGAGGGGTGCAAGAAAAAATGCCCCGCTCTCGAATCTGGATGTTTTTTTTTCGAGGGTTTTAGAGGGTTCGGCTACCGAGCACAAGGTCTGCGAAAAAGGCCTTTATGCGCGCAGGAGATATGACCTCTGGAAGACACGCAGGATTCTGTCTAAAACCGCGGGAAACGTCGCTCGGAAACGTGCGGAGTCTTGATGTTGCGGTGGCCAACCTAGTTCCAGCACAAATTTGGTGTTCTTGCTTCACTTTCCACAGCGAAAGTGTGCGTGCTGCGGAGAAATGATTGTCCCTGGTCCGAAATCTCGAGGCTCTCGTCGCGGGGCAAGTCACGTGTGGCTTTCTGGCCCCTGGGGTGGAGGGGCTGCGCTATGAGCTGCGAGGTAGCTCCAGAAAAAAAGGCTGCAACGTCTGTCTACCCCAAGGCTGAAGCATATTGACGTTGACAACGACGGTAACCTCTTACGTTTCTATAGGTTTCGCCGTGTTTATAGTCACATTGTTGGCCCATTATGGTGTGTTTGCTTCCTTTGGGTGCTCTGTACTCATACTTTCCAGCATCAAAACGGAACAACGAATACTAACATGTGCCCCTCCTAGTCTTTCCAACCAACCCAAATTTTTGAGGAGGGCACCACTGAGGAGAAGGGTGAGAATGCCCGTCTCGCCGCTTTCGTTGGTGCTATCGCCGTTGGTGATCTCGTGAAGAGCACACTCGGTCCTAAAGGCATGGACAAGATTCTACAGTCAGCGTACGTTGCGCCCAACTTGCGGTCGACAACCCCCCCCTTTTAACACGATGCTAGCTCCACCGCCGAAATCATGGTTACCAACGACGGTGCCACCATCCTCAAGTCGATCGCTCTCGATAACGCCGCCGCAAAGGTTCTTGTCAACATTTCAAAGGTTCAGGATGACGAAGTCGGTGACGGTACTACATCAGTTGCTGTCCTCGCTGCCGAGCTGTTAAGAGAGGCGGAGAAGCTGGTGGACAAGAAGATCCACCCCCAGACCATCATTGAGGGTTACAGAATAGCCAGCCAGGCTGCTTTGAAGGCTTTGGAGGGCTCAGCCGTCGATCACAGCAAGAACCCCGAGGCGTTCCGAAAAGACCTCCTCGCCATTGCCCGAACGACCCTCAGCTCCAAGGTCCTCGCCCAGGACCGCGATCAGTTCGCCGAATTGGCTGTCGATGCTGTCCTCCGACTCAAATCTTCCGACCTTAACCACATTCAGATCATCAAGAAGGCTGGAGGCAAGCTTAGCGACTCTTATCTCGATGAGGGTTTCATCCTCGACAAGAAGATTGGTGTCAACCAACCTAAGCGACTGGAGAAGGCCAAGATCCTGGTGGCCAACACCTCTATGGATACTGACAAGGTCAAGATTTTCGGTGCCCGTGTCAAGGTCGGCTCTACAAGTAAGCTCGCCGAACTCGAGAAGGCCGAGAAGGAAAAGATGAAGGCCAAGGTGGAGAAGATCAAGGCCCACGGCATCAACTGCTTTATCAACCGACAACTTATCTACAACTGGCCCGAGCAGCTGTTTACCGATGCTGGTATCATGTCAATTGAGCACGCAGACTTTGATGGTATTGAGCGTTTGGCCCTGGTGACAGGCGGTGAGATCGCCTCCACCTTTGACCACCCCGACCAGGTCAAGCTTGGTCACTGTGATACGATCGAGGAGGTCATCATTGGCGAGGACACCCTTATCAAGTTCTCCGGCGTGTCTGGAGGTGAGGCTTGCACAATCGTTCTCCGAGGTGCTACAGAACAGCTCCTCGATGAGGCGGAGCGAAGTCTGCATGATGCCCTTGCCGTCCTGTCCCAGACTGTTAAGGAGCCCCGAACCACTCTCGGTGGTGGCTGTGCTGAGATGCTCATGGCCAAGGCTGTTGAGGGCGCTGCTACACGAGTTGAGGGCAAGCGACAATTGGCTGTTTCCAGCTTCGCCATCGCCCTTCGACAACTTCCCACTATTCTGGCTGACAACGCTGGTCTCGACTCTGGTGATCTCGTCGCCAGGCTGCGTAAGGCTCTTTACGACGGCCTCACAACTTATGGTCTGGACTTGATGACACCCGGTGGTGGAATTACCGATATGCGGGATCTGGGTGTTATTGAGAGCTACAAGCTTAAGAAGGCTGTCGTTTCCTCGGCCAGCGAGGCCGCAGAGGTAAGCATTCCCCTGAAACCTGATAGGAAAAGCTACTAACATTTATAAATAGCTTCTTCTCCGAGTAGACGATATCATCCGGGCAGCTCCTCGTCGACGAGAGCGTATGTAAGGCTAGGCTCAGGTAGCCTGTGATGATGGGTCAATGTGCATGGACCATGATGATCTGTAATGATACCATAGATGCGGCGACATGGAAATGCAAAAAGAACCTTCATGACAAACCTTGCCATATGAAGAACAAAACCGAGTTATTGCATAAAGTCATGACAAAAGTATAATAAATGTATCTTAGTAAATTGCAACTGGTAAACCAGCAATTCCTTGGACAATTCCTTGAATAGCTTGTGAGAAAGTAGGAGACTCGAGGGCCTTGACGATGGCCCGAAACTTCTGCGCACGACTTTAGACATCATTTTCTCATGCTTGAGTACCTGGCAATACACTGAGCCACTTGATGAATTTTAGTATGAGCTCGTAGGATGTAAGAACGGCAGAACGAAGGAATGTTCTATGAGCGCACTACCTCTCTCAGACTGGATTTACCTCTGGCAAGCCCATGGCAGCTCAAATGAAGTCGAATGCGGAACATAGAAGCAACTATCATCAATGATAAATAAAGACAGGTGAATGAAAACGAGATGTTCTATTGAATGTTTACGGTGGCAGGCAACGTTGAGCAACAATGGTAAGGGTAGAAAGGGGCTGCCAGCTGTTGGCACTGCCATGCCACTCCAGGCTCAACTACATTTCACATTTCTTCTCCCTCCGGCCATTGTCTCCTCAATTCATGCAGAGTACTCAATGACTAGGCAGCTATACAGCTCTGTAGCGTAAATATTTATTCGCACTCTTCAATAACGATAATCTCAGCCCACATCATTCACTTCTTCCGCATACATCGTTCACCCAGCATCTTTGACACTCACCCTCTGAGCCAACACGTTTACTTCTTTCACCTTACAAAGTCTATATCACACAGTTGACGCTTTTAACGACCACTCTCGAGTCATACAATTATCTTCATCACAGTTGGTCACTTCTTATCTCAGTGAAGCTTATCGAAAATTGTAACAATCACACATTCAGTCCGAGCATTCCCTTTTCTACCATAAAGCATTCATCCGAAGCATTCAAAGATCACAGCAGCAGCCCAAAATGCCACCAAAACGATCACGCAAGCTCAAGCCCGCAGTCTCACAAACCTCATCCCAGCGTCGGCGTCGTGCTGCATCAACTGTCCCCTCCACCGCGTCCACGCCCATTTCCCAACTCATGTCCTCCTCTCAAGCCGCAAAGAAGCGCCGACTGGAGGATCGCAACGAGCGCATCACCGAAACACCTCGAGCAAACAAGCGACGTGCCATGGGTAACCGAGGCCAGCAAACCCCACAGAGAACCACTCAGCTCGCTCAAGCCAGCTCTCCGAACACACCTTTTGAAGTTTCGTCTGCTGAGAGCTCCGATTCTGACTGCAAGATTGAAAAAGTGTTGCCATCACCAAAGCGCAAACTCGTCGCTGCAAGCCCACGAGCTCGCCCAGTCAAGAGGGCCAAAATGAAGCGCTCTATCGCCCCCTCATCCGGTGATGAGTCTGACTGCGTCATTGAGAAAGTTCTTCCATCACCTAAGCGCCGTCTATCTGAGCAGAAACGAGCAAACGTTAAACGACGTAGAGTCGGCGACTCCCTCGATGCTCCTGTTTCTATCGAGAGTGATGTCGACAGAGCTGTTGAAGATGTAAACTCGCGACCCGAGCCAACACAGACACAGACAAAAACTCCAGAGCAACCGCGAGCGCATTCGCCCGATATCATGGACGCTTTGTTTGCATGGCTTGATGGTCCTCAATCTGGTGGAGCTGCGTCGGAAGAGGCTCAACAAGCTGCACCACCAGCCAGCGAAAGTAGCCCGTCGCTTGTGCCGCTCTCTACAGCCTCCGACCATTCTACTCAAGAATCGTTGGCCATGGAAAGCCCAAGTCGAGAGGTACAAAATCAGCAAACTCAGAGTGAGGAGACGCCTACCAAGCGCGCATTTGACAAGGAAAATAACGTCCCGCCATCGGCTTATGAGCTTCAGCCAATCTACAGTGGCGAGAATCTTCAGGAAACCCACACTCCTGGTACTCCTTCACAGTTTCGCCCCCATCATCGAGAGTCTCTTGTCGGCCTAAAGAGCATTCTCAAAAGATCTAGCGAACAGCAGGAATACAATGTCGAGCAAGAGACCAAGTTCCCTCCTTTCCTAAACATCTCTCCACTTTCTGGGGATGAACATGCCGTATCATCACCGACCAATCGAATCCAAGATGGCAAACAGCAAGCCAAGATCATCCGCTCATCTGAGCGCAGAGTTTCCTAGGACGAGTCTGCCATCAAGCGAGCCGCTGAGGAGAATGAACCCATCTTTACACCTTCACCAGTAAGCTTCGCGAGGAAGCTGACATTGGCGGATTTTCGATCTAAAGACTGGAAACCATCTCAGCCCAAGAACATATACCGGCCTTCAACCCCAGTCCCAAAGCCTTCTACATGGCTTCGACAGAGTAAGTGTGATATCCTGTCGCGTCAACGTACGAGGCTGACGATGAAATTAGAAAAAGAATTGACACCCTTGACATCTATCGCCGACGATACTGCCACAGAGGCTGCATCTGACCAAGGAACTCCCTCAAAGCCACCGGCAAAGCGAGCCAACCGCACTACCCAGAAGTTGGTCAAGTTAGAACCACCGCAAAGCTCTGTTGAGGAAGACTCGGAAGATGAAAGCCCAAATTGGTTTCAGAAGGTATTGAAACTAGACACAGTCAAACAGGAAACGCCCTCGACGCCACCTACAGAGCCAACTACGAACAAAACTCAGAAACCAGTCAAGGCTGAAGAGCAGTGTCTCACCGGCATGGGAGTCGCCAAGACCAAACGACATAAGCTTGAGAAGCAGTTGAAGCAAGGAACGGCACGACAATCCACGCCCTCAAAACCTCTCAACCGCAAGACTCAGAGGTCAGCTAAGATTGACGAGCAGCCTACTATTGACGCAGAAGAGTCTGATGGTGAACGCCAGAAGAGACTGGAAGAAGAACAGCTGGTGCCTGACACGAATCGAAACTGGACCAAGCCCCCTTTACCTGGTAAAGAGATCAAACCTCAATTTATTCGAGATAGTGTTTCGGAGCATGCCATTAAACCCACAGTGGCTGCTTTTGAGAAGAAATCAGCTACAGGTCAAGGGTTCACATTTAAGAACAATGGCTCGAATCAGAAATACAACTGGAACGTCGACTGGAATATACGTCCTTCTCTGAGCGAACGGGAGTCACGCGCCGTAGCCTCGGAGCTGGAACACAGAGGCATCAAAACGGAGAGACAATACAGTAATTTTTGGTACAATATTACGATGAAGCTTTCAGCGATTGCAGGCTCCCCCGTCCCGCTTTTCACTGCGAAGAAGAAGGCGCTTGAGACTTTTGTGGAGGAGGCAATGCATAACGATGATAAAAGAAGGCGAATGAGCCGCAAAAAAGGTGTCAAGCAGACGAAGTTGCTTAGTCGCGAGAAGAAGCAGCACAAGACAAAGAAACGATCAAATGGTCACAATATCGATGAGGAGACGAAGCGTCGGAAGAAGACAAAGAAGCTTCCTCAAGGAGTTGACGCATTCTTGATCCCTGGCGATACTGACGAGGAGGACAAGTCATCATCCGAGGATTCCGATTACGATGGAGAAGATCTAATGGCCAAGGTGCGAGCGGATATTGACAGGCAGCGAAGGATATCTGGAGGTGGAACAAGCTGTGGATATCGAAAGGAGCATCTCTGAGGAGACGATCGAGATGATAACCCATGTGATGGAGAATTGGAGAAACGTCTCAATAGCTATGTGCATATCTCTGGCAGTGTAATGAGCACGTAGGGATGAAGCCACATTTTTTGGAGGAGATGATGACAACGCAGAAATGATTAGCAGCAGGGTACAGGAAAGCCTCATCTCACACAATTGATTGTTTTGGGTCCTTTATTCATGAAAAATGAGACATGTTACTTTAATTGGAACTGTTCGCTGTAGAAACCACAGAGGGGGAGGAGGGCTAGGGGGCTTGCTCTGAGTCTTCCTGGCTGGGATCATAGGGCTCCCGGGAAGAAATGGGGCTTGAAATTGCTTGTTTTTTTCTTCTTCTCCCAGTACCGAGATGGATGCAAAGAGTTGAGGCCTCGCGGTTGTTAAGACATGACTGGTTGTCCTTGTTTATTAGACGCGGGTTATGCGGCCGAGATTAAAGCAACAGGGGGGGAAGGGGAGAGAGAATTGGCACTGTAACACCTCCACTTTACAAAGCGGTATTATTACACAGTCTATAAAGAAGATTCACAGTGTCAGCCCCTGGCGTAGCTTGGCTCGATAAGGCCATGTCAAAGACCCATGCAAAACCCGCATCTGAAAATAAGGCAAATGTCACTCTAAAGCTATTTATGTATGAAGAAATACAACTATCCCATCTTGCTTTTTTTTGCCCGTGTGGTGGTCTAAACTGTGGGTGGGATCATCTCCTCTCTCTCGTTTGGGGATCGTCATCCACTTCCCGGTTTAACTTGACTTCCATGGTTCGTTCGTTCGTTGGTTGGTCTCGGTATCTTGACTTGATTGATCTTGACTTTCCTTGCCTTGATGCTTGAATCTCACTCGTTTTTCTTCATCCCTCCCTCTCTCTCTCTCTCCTTGTTTCTCAACCCTTTTTTTTTTCCTTCTTTGTCTCTCTACTCATTGTATCATCCTTTCATTCTTTCTTCTTGTCTCAAACCCTTCTTCAACCTTAGAACTAATCAATTCCCCTCCCCCCTTTGTTTTGGAGGCCACTTGCTTCAAACCCGCGCTTAATTTTGGGTAATACTCTCGTCATCCCGGTCGCGACCGCTTACTATTACCGCTGTCTGGGGTTGCAAAATCTTGTTTTCCTCCTCGGGCGATTCTCAATTAGAGTGTAGCATTGTCTGTTACTCTTCTCTTCAACTATTTATCCAACCCCAGTCTATCGTTGATCGATTGAATCCCCCGAACCGCTCTTACCGGTGCATCAACACAACAACAAAACAAACATTCGCTTCATACCCTCGCTTTTTATCCCTTTTTCAATCCCGAATTGCTTTAGTACAACTTCTTTTGGCCCGGTTATTTGGTAATCGACTCCTACCCCGGCAATCTTGAAACAGCTATACTCCTTCTTGCCCCGATATTCGCCCATAACAACGGTTACCGCCGAATCGACAAGGCGAAGCCAAGCACGACACAGCTGAACAAAACAGTACCAAGTCCGCCTTGGACAACGAACGACGATATCACAAGCCACGATCCGGAACCAGAACGATCAAACACTCCTCCAAATATCCCCACAAACGAGCCATTGCGACAAGAGAACTGTTTCTTTGAGGACCCACGGGCGAGTCGACAGAGTCCTCTCGTTCATTACTTTTGTGCTTCTCCGAGCGATGCGACAATGATTCGCACTCTTGATATCGGCAGTGTTCTTCCCAGCCCCGACTCTCCACCAGGAATGACTACTTCAAAGAGCTCAAAGACCTCATCTTTCCAATCTTTAGACAGCGATGATGCTAGTGTCATGGCCGACATTGGCCATTTCGAAGAGATTGGCCTCGACGACGACGGCGTCACCCTCAAGAGTCCATCGAAAGTCGACGTTCGTCCCAGCCTCGCCAAGGCTCCTTCAAGTCGGTCTCTTGTAGCTGGCAAGACTGCTTCCAAAGCTCGGCCGCCCTTCCCAACTCTCGAGACCAACGTGTACACCTCCAACCCTCGAAGCACCAATCTAGGCGCATTGACAGACCCCCTTTCTGCCACGCGGCCCAAGACCTTGACTAGTCCGTCATCAGCCTCTCTCACATTCAATCGACGACGAAGCCCGAGTCCTGCTTCTTCGCTCAATCCGAGGGATCCAAGAGACCCCAGTTTTCCTACAAAGCCCCGTCGAAGCAGCTGGCAGACTGCCCGTGAGCGCAAGTCTTTTACTGATCTCGAGCGAGAATGTGATGAAGATGATGGTGACGATATTCCCGATGGCATGTTCCTGGATAACGTGCCGCTGTCCCCTCGACCTATGCAGGAGCGAACACCCAGCAGACCGGCGTCCACATCGCCATCCCCGAATCGATCCAAGGAACGAGTTCGAAGTGTTGGCAACGGAACACCCGCTGTAGCGCAAGCCTCAGGCTCTCTTCGCTCACCAACCTGGAAAACCGACAACCCTCGCAGTCCCGCCCAAACACGAGCGCATAGCTGGAATGCAGCACTGGCGGAACTGAATGCCGAAGCCAAAACTCTGACCGAAAAGCTCGAAGAGCACGCCGATGAGCTGATAGAGCAACAAATCAAACGCCCTGCAAATCAGCGTCCCAACACCTGGAATGCATCTCGACGATCTGCCGACATGTACGAAAAGAAACAGCGTGTCAAGTCAACTCCTGAGCTGCCACCTCTCCGCAAGACCAACATTATGATTGACCCTCTTCCTGTATCCAAGGAGAAGGAAGCTGTCTTGAGTCGTACGCGTCCCTCATGGCTGCCACCTAAGGATCCCGCTGAGGAACGCCGGCATCTGAAGGAATACCAGAAGATGATGGCGGCCAGCGCAAAGGCCGAAGAGCGACGCGAAGCCTCACGAAGGGCCAAGATCGAAGGACGAGACAGCACAGCCGACAATCTGATGCAAATCTGGGAGAGGGATATCATTCCGCGATGGAGCGAGGCTATTCGAGAGCGCAGGACAAGAGAACTCTGGTGGAAGGGTATCGCGCCCCGAAGCCGAGGTGTTATTTGGGGTCGAGCGATCGGTAACGAACTCGGCCTCTCGGAAACATCGTTCAAGGCAGCTCTTGCGAGAGCCCAAGAAGTGGAGGCCAGAGTCAAGGACGACAAGGGCGACGCGGAGGATGCCAGAAGGGCAAGGTGGTTCCAAGAAATTCGAAAAGACGCCGCACAAAACACATGGCAGGATCTCCGAATCTTTGACGTTGAAGGACCCCTACACCAGAGTCTCGTTGACGTACTGAGTGCATATGCCATGTACAGGAGCGACATTGGTTATGTTCGGGGTTGCAACGTAAGTATACCCTCAGCCACCTTGTGCTACTTGAAATGCTAACCAAGTCCGTCAGACAATTGCTGCCTTGCTGCTACTCAACCTACCCAATGTCGCGTCCGCATTTGTCGCACTTGCCAACGTGCTCAACCGTCCATTACCTCTGTCCTTTTACACTGGCGACCCAGGCGCCCAAGCTTCCGCATTCAATCTTGTTATGCAGACGCTATCTCTCAAGTCTGCGCCTCTCCACGCGCACCTCACCAAAAAGATCCCAACTGCCGAACTCGAGCGATCCTTGGCGGGAATTTTGACAGCCTTATTCACACAACACCTCGCCATTGACGAAGCAGCCCGGCTATGGGACGTGTACGTCTTTGAAGGTGATGCTCTCTTGATTCGAGCTACGGTAGCGCTTCTTCTCAGCCGAGAGATGACGCTACTAGGCGCCAAAACGGCCGAAGAAGTCAAGACAATCCTTAACGAAAGAAATGCCAAGGTGTCTGCAGCCAGAGTTGCTGGCGAGGTGGGTGCCGAGGACAAATTCATGATGTCAGTCCGGGAGGCAGGAAAAGCTTAGGCGTTTGTAACGGGCCACCATTTTGGAAAGGCTCTTGGTCTTGGGGCTTGCTCGGTTACCAAGTCGTATATTTGGTATAGATGGGGAACATATCTGCTCCATTTTCATGGCGTTTATTACACGGACTGCGGATCTTGGATGGGATGCGGAGGCAATGTTTATGAAATGTTTGGAGAGGTTATAGAGCGGTGTTTTATCTTCGTAATTGCCGTTGGCCATAATTGGGCGACGAGATTTTGAATCAATACATTTTGATGATCATGTGGCCTGTCTTGTTTTTGTGAATTGGTTCATCGAATTGAGAAAGAATTGGATTTTGAGTACATACTTGATTCAGAACTCAATGTGCCGAGATACCATGGTTACAGGTGGGCCAACAGTTGTACAGCCGTTTCATCGTTGGCACATGCAACCACTGACCTCTTCAACAACTTGACTGAATATTTTGCCGGCTTGAACTGTAGGTGAAAGACCTCCAGTGAAGGCCACACGAACAAACGTTGGAGTCTGGTGTATTTATATCGAAAAATTCAGTCATGGTGCAGGGTAAGAAAAATACACGGTGTTTCAGCCTTGTATCATGCTAACAAAGCAATCATTAGCCGGACAACAATGTTTTTGAAACGATGTATTTTAATAATGACATCTGAACGTTTTCTGTTTTAACTTATTTAACCTTTAGTAAGCGCGTTTAGTACCAGGTTATCATCAGAGACATATTTCAAAGTCGACATAGTATTGGCATTTGCCTTTGATACAAGAATGCTGCTATTTCAGACAGGAAATCCGAGCTGAACTGTACCTTCCCAGGTGGGAGCATGTCATGAAAATGTGGGAAGCCGCTATCCTAGTCCTACCTCTAGACCCCAAACATCATAGCTTCCTGAGGTGACACGAATGGCACCACGTGATCACCGCCAACTTTTGACCCCTCACCACGTACCGCGCGAACAATGAGAGCAGACAAAAACATTCAAACACCACCGTCCCAGTGATTCTCTCCACCCACTTACACCGCGCAAAAGTATCCTAGACTGGGACGACGCGACGCGACAGTCACTCAGAATGCCAGCCGGATATAAACATGGAGACACGCCCAAGAAGGCCATGGTTCGAGGCACCATCTCGTACCTCGAGTCTCAGGGCCTCCCCGTCAACAAGTCAGCCATCTTTCGGCACTTTGACCTGTCTCGTTCTCAAGGTTACGCCGCGCTGAGTGTCCCCGCGTCCAAGCGCAATGATCCCGAATGGGAGGAGACGCGCGGAAGACCGCTTAAGATCTCCGAAGAGGATCAACAAAAGATGGAGAAGATCCTGTGGGATGAAAACTATGTCAACGTAAACTTGAACTGGCACGGTTTGGCCAAGGAGGCTGGTGTTGAGGTGGACGTGAACCCTAGGACGCTGCACAGGACTATGGGCACGTTGGGATACCGAAGATGTCTGCTATGCCCACGCACCTGGGTGCACAAGAAGGCTCGTGAGAAGCGAGTTGAGTATGCTCGACGCATGCTGGAGGCTTACCCACAACCTGAAGACTGGAGAGCTGTTCGGTTCAGTATAGAGCTGCACTTTGGATTTGGCCTTGATGGCAAGATGCGTCTTATCCCTCGACCTGGAGAGCGAGTTTGCGAAGGATGCGCCACCAAACCTGAGGCTGATTGGCCACGCGACTTGAGAAAGGCCCATGCTTGGGTTGCCGTAGGCTATGGCTTCAAGAGCGATACCGTATTCTATGAAGACTCGACAAGTCCCAATTGCACTGGTGTCATGACCATGCAGGAATACAAGGACCACATCCTTGAAAAGACAGTCAAGCCATGGCTCAACAGCACTGGCCCGCAGAGCTTCATTCTCGAGGAAGACTGTGAGGCCTTTGCTCACGGCGCTGCAAGCAAGGTCAACTTGGTTCAGCAATGGAAGGACGAACACAACCTGCGATACTACTACAACTGTGGCGACAGCCCTGACCTGAGCCCTCTCGACAGTCTCTGGCCTGCGTACAAGCAGTGGACGATGGACCCCCCCAAGGACTGGGAGGACGAGACGCTCCAGAAGATGGTCCGCGACGCGTGGGCTACCTTTGACTTGGAGCGACTCAACATGTGGGTCAACTTTATGCCGCAGCGGCTGAGGTCGGTGATCGATACCGACGGAGCACTGGTAGCTTGGTAATGATTGAGTATGGCGTTATCTTGTTCGTGATGTTGTTATGAGCGATGGCTAAAAGGAAAAGAAAATTGGAAGCACGTTATTCTAGGCATATTTTGCTAGAGCTTGTAAAGTCTTGTTAAGGCATCGTGTCCCATAGATGTAGCTTGCTGGCTTGGTGTTTGGCGGACGTTAAAGAGAAATGAGATATTGCAGAGATTAGCGACGAGAACAAGTTTTATATCTACGAATGTTGCGTTTAACTCTAAATACTATTGCTGCATAAGTTGAGTTTTTTACCTATGACATGATCCAGTTGCTTTTATGATAGAAGGTACAAATCTTCGGCTTGTTTATTGCTACCAGCTGCCTCGCACTGCAAGTAATCCACACCTGGGACATCTTAACCCCTCCCCCATCTACCTCAATATTTTGGCCGACTGAGAATTTGCTACTCAAACTATCCTCCTTCACATTAAGTCTTTGCACTGCACAGATTCATCATGTCACTTTATCTCATTTAACCGCACTTCATTTCTTCCTCAGCTTGCCCACAATGAGGTCTTCCAAGTCACCTTCCGAGAAGGAGATGACCAAGGATTCCGTCAAGTTCAGATACCGCAACTTTACCGACTTTGGATCTTCACCTACGATGAGTAGTCACTACGCTAGAGAAGACAGCTACTCTTGGATGAAAGATCACATGGCTCTCGACATTCCTTCCTCCATGGGAGATGATGGTCGCGCTGATGAAACTGCTGCTTCTCCAAAAAAGGGCATGAGTTTTCCGATACGCCAGCCCAGTCTTACCATTCAGAAGAAAGGGACTGGTTTTCACGACGACAAGTTGGCCAAATCCCAAGGCAACTATCGCCACCCATCTTTGAGACGCGGATCGGGTACGGCGTATCAGACACCAGAGGCTTTCGGCAGAGTCGCCCCAGGGAAGGACCAGGATGTATAGAATACACAGTCTAGTACCACGAATGTGACCAGCGAAGGGTCATTCCAGTTGCAGTTTTTCGGTAGCCAACAACCTATACAAGGCAGTATTAATCAGGTAAGTCAAAGATGTATCAGCTAAACAGCTTTGGCTGGTGAGATTGCGGTGCACTTCAGTCATTTACTGACTTCTCAAGTATGGTCTCAACCAACGTAAGGCGCAGCGAGGCGATATCAACCCAGTCGAGCATCGACCTCTTGCCGTGATTCGCAAGTTTACTTCCGTAGTCGACAAACCTGGTGCCTGGAAGAAGGCAAATAACAGCAAGACTGAGAAGCAAACGAGCCAGGTTGACAAGCGGCAAGATCCACAACCTAATCCTGAGGTTCCTAAGGGTCAAGTACGGTTTTCAGTAGTGGATTTTGAGAGCGTGATTTGGCCTGCAGTCCAAGAAAAGGTCCTGTCCTTTGTCGACGAGAAAGTCTCACAGTATATCGAAGCCATGCTACAAGAACGGAAGACCGAGTTGGAGTCCTTAACTCGACTCCCACTGTTGAAAGCGGACAGCTCCCCAGAGGTATACCTAGCCTACGTCCAATTTCTTCAAAACAGAATCCAAGCAACCGGGAGGAACTCTTCCATAACACGCAAGACCGAAGCCGTTATGTCGTTGGCGATGGACTTGGAGCCAGGACTAGAGACGCGTCTTCGCGAGCATTTAGCTCACATCGCTATCCAGGAGAACAACCAAGAGAGAAGCCCCGGTCTAGCCAAGAACGAGCAGGAAGACTACGTGGAGGAAGAACAAGAGATGAATGACGAAGAAATGACTACGGTGATCGACGACGATGGCTCAGACTACCAAGATGACCCCGACGACGTCGATGAGGAAGACAATATCTTGCCTTCTATTGAGCGTTATACACCAGTTGCTACCCCTACAGTCGTGAATCAACTGCGAAGATATGAGACAAGATTCCTGGAGTCTCTTCGGTCCGCAAAATTGCAGAGAGAAGCGCACAGTCGCGTGCTCAGTCCTTTGGATGGAGGCCCGAATACATCAAATGGTAGCCCTAATGAGCCTCAACAAACGCCCCATGATCTTGAGGTCCGACGCAAGATGAGAGAACTCGAAGAAACTCCAACTAGAAAGCCGAAAACAGAGAAGACCCTGAACGGCAGAAAGAGGGAATTAGAAAAGACTCCGACCCCAACCCGAGCAGTTAGCAAGAGACGATGCATAGTCAAACACTCGCCTGGGCTTACACAAAGTCCAGTCTCGTCAATTTCGTCCGAATTCCCCTCATTGGAGGAATTATTCAGCTCGAGCTTGGGAAGGCATTCGTCTCCAGCAACACAACCAAGCCCCTACAAAAGCCAGCGCTCGCTGGTTTACAGTCCAACTTCCAGCCCACCAGTAAGCAGAACCGAGGGACTGCAAAATATCCCAGACCGTACTGCTACCACCTCCAGGCCTCCTGTGCCGCAATTTAGCGAGTCGCCTGGTTTGTTTATGACCCCTGAGCCAGTTTCTGAACCTGTAAACGAGTCGTTCACTTTCAAACGAAGAGCGTCTCGCAGCGCAAAAAAGATCGACAGCACACAGCAGGAGACCATGCTTCCCTCCCGTTTCCGAGAGACGACGGCTGATTTTCAGGCAATGGATACATCTGAGAAGTTACTGTTGTTGTTTAAAATGTCCAGAGGCAAGGAGATGCCGCCAAGTTGAGGAATATAGTTCCAGACTACATTTTGGGACGTGTTGCTTTGAATGGATTGACTATAAAGAGTTTTGAAGTGGCTGAATTAAGGGATTCTGTTATTCTAGTGTGTTAGAATAATTCAGGTATAAAAGGAAAACAGTAGTGGATAGAGATTTGAGAGTTGAGTACTGAGACTCATTTATACAACAGAGTGCAGATAGCCAACTTAGTCTACTATACAATTTAAATCTTCACTATAAAAACAAATACAAAGTGAATTATTCTGTTTGCCGTTACTATAGTGGTACTTCATAACAGTTAACTCTTGGGTACTGCATTAATTGCAGCCTTGAAATTGACAGAAGCAAACTCCCCTTCTTAAACGCTACTAAAAGGGAGACCAGGCTCAAGGCATAATAAACTACTAATGAGTTATAAATCTGCATAATTTGATCAAGTTCTTCGGTCGCTCAGGCTACCATTCGAATTCTGCTGCCCCTCGGAGGCACTGCTAAACAATGACCATCGGGTGCCAACATAGCTCTCCACCCATTCAGTGGTCTTTCGCCTTACAAACAAAGCAAACAAATCGGCAAACTCTTATTTAAATTCTCTCATCCTTTGGCCGTCACTATTCTGTCTTTAAATCTTATCAGAAACTGCCCATCGGCAAAAGACAGCATCGCTTCCTTAATCGTCCCATCATGGATCAAACACCCAAACACACAAAGAAGGACAAAGACAAGGATAAGATCAAGAAAAAGAAAAAGAAAGACAAAGAGAAATCGCGCCCCGATTACATTGACTTGAGTTGTTCACCCACTGCTTCTTCCTCCACGACGCCATCGCGTGTTACCCCGAAGAAACCTGTGACTCCATCGCGAGATCAGTCCAGTACGTCCTCAACAATACGGGTAGAAAAGTCAACAACGTCCAAAAGCACTTACCGAAGCAATGATTACGATCCCTTCACATACAACTCCCGACCCCTTCCTGTTTTCTCAAGTAACAATCCGGTAGACCCTCCCCGTGCGGGAGCCAACGCCCGCTCCTCACGTACGATACCCTCTACTGCTGCCGCCGAGCGCTCTCAAGCAAGCGATCATGAAAGATCGTCATATGGCGATAAGTGCAAGGTTAAGACGCTGGAGATGTGTATATCTCTAAAAGACCAATACCTAGCCATGTTACCTGCCGCTCGGGCGGACCCAGAGCCCTTTTGGGGTCGCGTGTTGGAGATGCTGGAGCTTATGCCACTCACGAAAGGGAAATTCAAGGAGTGGAAAGAACTTCACAGAGCTGTTGAGAGCTGGTGCCAAGCTCGTCGATCTAGCATGCGGGAGAACCGATTGCCCGCAGTGTCGCAGTCACATCCTGAACTGGACTCCCTCATAGACGAATGGAACTTGGTCTTTGCACAGCGCTTTTGCAAGATTCACAGCGGGTACTTTGCAAACACGATCTGGCCACAGTTCGCTGAGCAGAAGCTGAAAAAAGTGGTCAAGGAAGAGGTTGACAGCTGGATATCAAAGAGTCTGAGGGACCGCCGAAATGAGCTACAGAGGTTTGTTGGGCCAACTCTGCTCTCGAGTAATAGCTCCTTGACGGACTATGACAATGCTGTCAAGGGATTACAGAACCAGATTAACACGGCTCAGAGGGATGATATTCAAGTTCGTGAGTCTGAGGCTGTTATGTCAATGGTCTTGAAGCTCCAGCCAGGGTTGCGTACCGCGATTTCGCAGTTCCTGGAAAGTCCGGCTGAGTCTACTGGGGGAAGTCAACAGAGTAGTGACTTTGCAGGCTCGCGAGAGCGTATTAGTTTCACAATTCCTTCGACTGGGGCTTCTGTTCGGACAACTACTTCAGCTCTTCCAGCTCCTTCAACATTTCAGACTCCCCAGACAGTTCCGGGACTTTCAGCATCTGCAACACACCCGATAAAGCGTATGGAGAGACCCAATTCCCAACTGCCGCACAACAGCCCTTCTGCCCAGCCGCCCGAAAAGGGTGGAGAGGATGCGTCGAGGAAAAGAAAGGATCTGGAGCTCCCTACTCGAACCACGACAAGCTCCAGCAACTCGAATACGGGAGGAGATTCTATAGGCACTATGCCGAATGAACATTCAAAACGACAACGTTTAGACTTGCCTCCCGCGGCTGAACTCAAACTCAAAGGCACAGACACTCAAGGTACACGCCCACCACCCTGGCGGCGACCCTCGCTTCCCCAACGACCAGCCACGAGCTACGGACACACTCAAAACGAAGGGCGTGGACATCAAGGAAATCCCAATAAGCCTGCACCCTCACCTGCAAGACCCTCATCACCTCCCTGGACACGAAGTGCCCCCCACCTGGATACCGCAATGATAGTTACCACAACTCGGGAGGATCGCACCCTCCTCGATACCAAGATCAGCATCGAGGCCAATATCGAGGGGTAGACAGTTACCGGCCGCCGCCCAGAGCAATGCGCGAGACAACTGTAGAGTTTCAGGGCATGACTCTCCAACAACAAAACATGTCTCTTCTTCGACAGATCAAAGAAGTTCAGAGTATGGTTGATAAGAAGAATGGGAATTGAGGTGACAGGGTTTGGACGACTACAGCAATCCTACCATCAGCTAGGGCAGTTGACGGTAACTAGCTGGGTATGCGCAAGATGCATTGGATGACGGCTGTTTGATGACATAGCTGCCTAGTCACGGATTGGAAGCCACTGCATAAGGGATGATTCTACGAGTTCGATAGTAGAATCGCAAGACGGATATTGGACCATGATATTACACTTTTTGTGGGGCTTGGAACCTGGAAGCGGTTGTAGAATACATACATTTGCGGCTAGGTAGAAATGGCAGTGGCCAAGAAGACGTTTAACGAACTCGGGACCCTTGTATTCAGAATGATACCAGGAACCGATGAATGTTTGGAATCGAACCATGATGATCCGACTCTGGTAGAAGGATTGGGGATGATTCATTACTGGGGGAGGACTAGGACTTTACCAGAGAGTCAAACCGAGTTTAATTGCACTTAACCAACACAATTGATAGAACAGATGTATCATGCCCGAGATCCTATCCATGAAGAGAATGCAATTCTAAATTGATGATATTGGTGAACATCATGAATTTGTGTCGTTGCTTTCAAGCTGAATTGATTCCAAAAAGGAGGGGTCATGGAAAGAGAAGCAATCGAATAGCGGGGTTTGGGGGTCCTTTCCAGGGTGCAAGCACCTAAAATTCAAAGCCCAGAGCCGCGAAAAACGGAAAAGAGCCGCTAGCGGGCGAGACACGTGGGGCGCTTGGACCCTAGAAAACAAGGGAGGCGAATCGCTAAAACCGTGATTTTTTCTGTTGATAGCAACTGTAGAAGAGATCAGTAAAAAGAATTAAATCAATTGTCAAGTTGATAGACAGGATAAATTCACAAGCCAGAAGAGTAGTGATCTTTCTATCTTGAATCCACTCAGAGAACTACATATCCAAATGTCAAACAGTCGCCAGAGTAGGTACATGTATCAATGGATGCCATCCATTCATCTTCCCCTGCCCGTCTACACCACTCAAATCGGGAACTATTCCTCCAGCGTCTCCACTCTTCCTTTCTCCCCTGGACCGTGATGCCAAGACAAGGGGTCCCGCATCAACTCAACAAAATTCCCAACAGAACGGAAGAGCCAAAAAAATTCCATCTTTCTTCCAATCGACATGGATCGATAAGGTCCTTCTTTTCCTGGGTGGTACGTGCACAGATTCGGAACATCCGATTCTTTTCTTTTTTCTTTCCCCACTGAAGAAAAGACCTCTGAGAAGAATATTCCCGAGTTTCATATCGTCTGTTTGATGAGAAAGGCTTGAGAATGTACTGTACTTGAAAGCTTGAACTGCACGACCTCCCCCCTGGATTGGCTGTGGTGTGATATCAACAAGCATTGAGCTTCGGTTAAAACAGTCATCAAGATCAATCAGGGAATTACTTGTTCGGTACATGTAATGCAGTTGTGACAGACACTCTGCTCTGCTGCGCCGCATTCCACCTTCATTCCCCAGGTTTATCCGTAGAGAGTCAAATTTTGGCCGACGACAAGAAAATGAAGCTCTGATAATGTACATGTGCTCACTCTTTACTGTACTGTTCTGCGGATGATTGTTCCGTAAACATAAGGTTATCTTAGCACGAGCTGACCATTGATACACCTCGGTTCATCCCAAATATCTACAAAGTACACTTTCACATGTCGATACACACAAACTTCTGAGTCCATGATGCGTTGCTTCACAACCAGCAGTTTAATAACTGTCAGCTGTAAATTCAACCACCTCGATACTGCACATAATCGCAGAGAGGCGACCATCTCTTAACAACCTGATACTCTTGTACGGTGTCTTGAAGACTTCTCCACAACGGTGCCGGGGTGGATTAGTTAACCAGATTTATCTCCCTTGTCTGCTGTCTGAGCTTTTTCTCCCGCCTTTCTATAGCCAATCGACTCTGTTTCAATTCACATCGCATCGTCAACAAAAAAAATAACACTCTAGTAAGAACCAGCCACGATCGAGGAGGGAGCCCTTGTCTCGTCTGGTCTGGGCCGCTAAAATGTGGTGCTTGTGGTCGACGTCGACGTTTCCCTAGTTCCCTCCCGGTTCCCCCCGTTCGTGTCTGTGTCAACCTCTCAAGGGTTTTTTTTTTCTCGACTGATTCACATGTCGACGATCTCCAGCCCTAAGCAAGTTTGGAGTCCACTCGGACCCGCACGAGCTTCCAACTAGAGCCCCCGATTTGAAGTTTTGGGAGAGAGGGGCGAGTCTTTGGGGGATTGGATTGTGAGGCAGTGAGGCTCGTCTCGTTTGCACGCTCTAGACGCTCTAATTCGACGCCATCAATCATCACAAGAGGCCAAATGTGAGATGCTGCATTTGTTGTGTTTCACCCACCAGCTTTTTGTGTATCTACCGCCTGCCAATACAGTGCAGTGCAGTCCAGCATGATAAGCCACTGTTGTTGCATTATGTCGGCCATGTCCCGTTAGTGGAAGGAAGTAGATCCATTCTTCAGGCGGTGTGAAGATCTGGACTAAGTTACTACTAGAGGCTGAAATATGGCGATATCTGTACAGTAGCTGGTACATATTGCTTCCCTATTGATGGCAAAACCTCAAACCCTTTGGGGGCGATGGCTATACCTTTCGTTACGATTCTTTTGTTCCAGAGCCGGCCGAACTTGGAGGACATGGGTCCAAGCTCCAGTATTGATTACTACATTTCCATGAGCACAGATACACGCTGGATAGAGATTGACTACATATCAAAAGGGAAATAGAGGGCCATGCTGAGACGGAGGTATTGTAGACACCATAAAGAAAGCCATCTTATCTGATGACCACAGCTGAGAAGCTTAATTGGAATACGGGTACTCTGTACCGTAGTGAAAATGTCCCGTGCAAGTGCAGATTGACGATTCAGCCAGCCACCATTTGCAAAAATCCCCCAAAAGCCAACTCAACTTGCAGCAAAAATACAAGACACAGAATGGACCTTGGGCTCGTGAGAGTTGTCCAGCTGTCGTAAAACCAAGACACCTACAGGCGAACAAGCACCCACTAATCGGACGGCTGCCCCGTCGCTTCTGCTTCGGTACATGGGAGCTATTGCCACTTTCAGGGGTGGGTAAAACCAGGACCCGTTTTCTAGCGCATTTTCCTGGGGTATGGGTTTTTTTGTTAGTGATTCAAATTTGGGGGCGTTTATTTTTCCGCTTCGTTTGGAAGCAATTGCATGTATCTGCATGCTGCTGTAAGATAGATTCTTATCCTTTACAGTTGAAGGGCTTGGCATAAGAGAAATACTTGGAAGAGTTAGACTTGGTAGTAGAAATTTAGCGTTTGACAAACTTCCGCTTATCGCTTGTTGCATGTAAACCTGCCTGTTACTGTACTTGTCTCATCTGAGGATTGTCGATCTTTTTGCCAGAGATAGGAGAGAGAAAAGCGGTGCTGCAAGTACACTGACTGACTGTAAGTACTGAGAGTAACGTACCTGTCAGTTCCTATCCATTCACTACTAGACCTATCGTTCCACCTTTGGCTGTTTGCCCGCATTCGCCGCCGCCGTCTCTGCTTTGTGTTGCCGCTACGCTGAGAGGTTAGGTTGCTTGTCCGCTGTCCCGCCCGCGGCAGGTACTTACCCATACCTACCCTTTTTCCAGGCTCCACGCCCCAACAAAACGTTTACCGAGCAAGCATCCACGCAGGACAGCAGCTACTTTAAAACTTCAGCCCCCGTTGGCCATCTCGTAACCCTTTTTTCTTTTCACCTCCCTTCTTCTTCCTTCTTGGACAGTTTGCATTCGGCATCTCGACTTTCTCTTCTGTCGGCCGTATACCTTCCTTCAAAATGGCGTCAACTTCGGCTCTGCCCAAGCAGAACCCTGCTCTTAGACGCACCGTCACCTCAACCACCGTGACGGATTCCGAGTCTTCTGCCGCCGTCTCTCCTTCAGACTCTCCCCGGCACTCGGCCTCCTCCACCTCGCTCTCATCCCTCTCTGAGGTCGATATCGCCAAGCCCAAGTCTGAGTATGGTGTTATGCTCGACACCTACGGCAACAAGTTCGAGGTTCCCGACTTCACCATCAAGGACATCTACAATGCCATCCCCAAGCACTGCTTCAAGCGCTCCGCCCTCAAGGGATACGGATACATCCTCCGCGACATTGTCCTTCTCACCACCACTTTCAGCATCTGGTACAACTTTGTGACCCCCGAGAACATCCCCTCCACCCCCGCCCGCGCTGGTCTCTGGGCCGTCTACACCATTCTCCAGGGTCTTTTCGGTACCGGTCTCTGGGTCATCGCTCACGAGTGTGGCCACGGTGCTTTCTCCGACTCTCGCCTCGTTAACGACATCACTGGCTGGGTCCTTCACTCTGCCCTTCTCGTCCCCTACTTCAGCTGGCAGATCTCCCACCGAAAGCACCACAAGGCTACCGGTAACATGGAGCGTGACATGGTCTTTGTTCCTCGAACCCGCGAGCAGCAGGCTTCTCGTCTCGGCAAGATGTCCCACGAGCTTGCCCACCTCACTGAGGAGACCCCTGCTTTCACTCTGATCATGCTCGTTCTCCAGCAGCTCGTCGGCTGGCCCAACTACCTCATGACCAACGTTACCGGCCACAACTACCATGAGCGCCAGAAGGAGGGCCGTGGCAAGGGCAAGAAGAACGGTCTTGGTGGCGGTGTCAACCACTTCGATCCCCGCAGCCCTCTGTACGAGAACAGTGATGCCAAGCTTATTGTTCTGAGCGACATTGGTATCGGTCTGATGGCTACCGCCCTGTACTTCCTCGTCCAGAAGTTCGGCTTCTACAACATGGCCATCTGGTACTTTGTTCCCTACCTTTGGGTCAACCACTGGCTCGGTAAGCTTCTATCCATCCCGTTTTGACGATATATACTGACCTTGATAGTTGCCATCACTTTCCTCCAGCATACCGACCCTACCCTTCCCCACTACACCAACGCCGAGTGGAACTTTGTCCGCGGTGCCGCTGCTACCATCGATCGCGAGATGGGTTTCATCGGCCGTCACCTTCTCCACGGCATCATCGAGACTCACGTCCTCCACCACTACGTCAGCAGCATCCCCTTCTACAACGCCGACGAGGCCACCGAGGCTATCAAGCCTGTCATGGGCAAGCACTACCGCGCCGATGTCCAGGATGGTCCCCGTGGTTTCATTCGTGCCATGTACCGCAGCGCCCGTATGTGCCAGTGGGTTGAGCCCAGCGCTGAGGCCGAGGGTGCTGGCAAGGGTGTTCTCTTCTTCCGCAACCGTAACAAGGTTGGCACTCCTCCTGCCGTCATCAAGCCCGTTGCTTAAGTAGCATCACGGTATTGGATCTGTCGTGGAATATCTGAAAGTTTGAGCGTTGATTGTTCCAAGTTGATTTCTGGTTTACGGGGAGGTCTCGTCGTGGGTATGGCGGGGCAGAGGCGGTGGATGAAAAATAATTTCGACATAAGCATTGAAGATTGAGCAGCGAATAAAGCAAACATAGACGAGGCAACACTCGATGAAAAAGATCAAACCATTATTTCTTGGACATTTGCTTTCGTTATTGTATTGTGATGTCTTGCTTTGTTTCTGGACGGTTGTGTTTGGTCAAGATAGGTTGGCTACGGGATGCTCGGATCTGGCAAAGTGCTCCATTGATCAGATTGCGGGGAAGAAGCGACACGTGCTCGCTGACCAACTTCCATGGTATCGGTATTCGACAATAATTTCGTAATTCGTATTCTCTTTCCACTGATGTTCATATAATTGGGTTTTTGGAGTTTTATGGGTCTACATAGAAAAATCTCGGGTGGGCCAAGGTTAAATTTGAGGGCATTCAGATGCCTGTAGGTCACGTCGTGATGCATGAGCAGGCTGTTGATATGTCTAAGCTGTGTCTTCCAGGATTGAAAGACTAACTGCGATCTTTCCTTGAGAATACCCCAACTCAATTAATTGATTGTGGTTGTCGCCTTTCCAGTGCAAGGTTACTTCATTATTCTTCGGTGGCCACATATGGGCGACGTATCTTTATGCCTCGTTCGCAGCTTTGCAGGACATTCTTTCAGATTCAGGCCCAGATCCGAATTATGATCTTGTAGGAATTCGTTAATAGAGAGCTGATGTTTTTTTTCTCAAGTTGTGATGACTTGATACTTGAGTTTACAACAAAACCTCCCTCTATGCGTAAGGCAGTAAGTACATCCTCTAGGAGACATATCTTAATCCCTTATTTGCAGCTTTGCAGTATACCCTTTTACATTCAGAGCTTGAACCCTAATTTAAATACTGTAAGAGTCTGTTGATAAAGAGACGCTGTTCTCTAGCTAAATTCGTGATATGTTGATACTTAGGTTTACAGCAGAACTTTCTAATGCTTTATACGCAAGGCAGTGAGCACATTTTGGAAAGAGTTCTGCTCTGGCTGTGAAAGAGGTAATTATATTCTGGTAACCTATATAAGAACAGAACATCTATGCAATCCTGTTGGTTCTCTTTCTTGTTCCTACACTCAAAAAATCCCAAACGAGCCACCAACGCAAGTTCCAACCAACGTGCCTTGATTAACAGCTCCTCAGCTCTTACAATTCTACGCAATAGATTATTTTACGTCAAAGATGTCACCCCCGGAAACCCCTACCACTCCAAACCGTACAGCTGCCAGGTTATTGCAGTTGAGAATAGAAGACTTGGCCGCTTCAAGGGACTC
This sequence comes from Fusarium transvaalense, assembly GCA_013623685.1. Classification (NCBI taxonomy): domain Eukaryota; kingdom Fungi; phylum Ascomycota; class Sordariomycetes; order Hypocreales; family Nectriaceae; genus Fusarium; species Fusarium transvaalense. Next base: position 57,645 of record JABFFG010000082.1, read on the forward strand.
TTCAACCCCAAAAACCTCTGCCGCTTCAAACAGCACTGCTGCGGCAACAGAAGAGTCCAAGGTTCAGGGAAAGAGCTTGAAGAGAAAAAAAAGTGGCAATGACATCGGACCTAAGAAAAAGCTCAAAGTATCGGTTGATATCAAGACCTCGGAGAACGCCAAATCCCCTGAGGATGCGAAAAGGTCAGAGAACTCGAACCAAGGCTTCGGAGATGATGACATGGCGTATTTGCTGCTTGCAAGTCACGCCGAAGCTTGCCATCGCGTGGAGCAAAGGAGAAACTGGACTGGACTGTGAATGAATCAAGATAAGGATTTCATCACATGAATCACCAATATTCACAAGGCTGGATGGCTCTTTTATGGTCTACCTCAGATCGTATCTTGTGAAAAGGGCCAGAGGAGATAAGGCACCCGCAGTGGGAATTTAGTCGAAGATTATAGAAGTCTTCACTATATATTGATGGAAGAGATTAGGATTTTATCCTTGTGCGTCTTGCAGCAAGAAACCGTTATTGTCGTGGGAATGATTTAGAAATGGAAGATAGTGGCGAGGTGACCACCAACTAAGTGGTGCCTGTTGGATAAAGTCCTGGTACTATATAATAACTATTGGCAGCGAAATGAGCATCAAACATCCGGTGTGGTGTATCGGTTATCATTCCGCGTTTTCATTCTATGAGATCCGCGGCGAGCGGGGTTCGATTCCCCGCACCGGAGTTTTCTTTTGTCTTTTTGGCAATGCTCAATTTTTACCGCATTACGAATAGACTTTTTCTTCATCCCACTTCTTTTTGATGAGATTTCTGGAGTATCATGTGCCCCTCACTTGATACGATAGATCTTAGATCACCCTCGGGAGCATCTCGATAAACCCGAGATCTATCTAACTTGAGATTTGACCAACCTTCATCTGTTGCATCCGAATTGCAAGGATGACTTCGTATACAAGGTCATGACCTCAAATTGACCTCGGTCCTGATGTCATTTTGCTCTGGAGCAGTTTAGGCTATCCTTAAGGAATGTGACAGCGGCAGAACCAACGACGTGGAATAGGTGTGATGGAGTTTCCAGGTCACTGGACAGGCATATTATTTGTGACAGAAAGTCTCTCCAGTCATTTATGTAGATCTTTCGGGTGATCGGCCTGATGTGCGGCGCTAGTAGGGTGATTGGCTGTACAGCACGACCAAAGAAGCAGAAGCTTGTTCTTGATGCTCTTCACTGACAACCATCAGATGATACTTTTAATAACATCATCAAATTGTGCCCACATGGGATTGTTCAGTAGCATCTTAACACGCAGGGACAAGGTAGCCACTCTGCTGTTGGGGCGTACGTGTGGTGGCTGTTGTGAACCTCGATAAGATTCATATCTTGCCATCTTGGTGTTATATCATGCTGTCGACTTTGATTTCCTGCAATGTATCTTATATGACTGAGAAGCAAAGGAATAGCTAAAGCATTGAAAAACCCGACGAATTGATCTGATAATTTGAGTCTTTGGCATATGCTGTCCATCCATGACCCAAGCAGCTCGTGTTTCAACGGAGATCTGCAAGGAAATGTTGCCCTTAGGACTGCAACTCCATTCAAAACTCAATCATCATGTTGTGCCATTAATAGTATAGAAAAAAGATAATTGACTTTGATAAACACTCAACAGTTCTTAGTGCCAGTAGCAATGTCAATTCCCCTCCCTTTTATTAGACTATGATGCGTGTACTTGACAGCAGCTCTTACAACTTCATCACCCCCTCCCCACCACATCCTCTTCTCTAATCCATCATGAGGAAGCAATTGATCTCCTTGATTGGTCTTTGCACCATCGCTAGTGCCAGTCCACTATCCTCCCAGGACCCATCGACGTTCGTCCGGCGTGATATCCTCAGCCCTTTACCCGAAAGCGCTAGCCCTCTCGAGCTTGAGTATCAGCCTCTTCTCGACTTCGACATGGATGGCTGCTACAACACCGCGGCCATCGACTCTTCGGGCCGTACCAATCCCGGTCTAGGCCCTACTGCTTCGCCCCAAGGTCGATGTCGGGACCGAGCTCAACTGCAGAACGCTAATGTCTATTCCCGTTCGCGATGCAACAACGGCTACTGTGCCATCATGTACGAGTACTACTTCGAAAAGGATCAGTCTGTTGGCTTCTCATTCCTAGCCGGTCATCGTCACGATTGGGAGCATATTATTGTATTCGTCAAAGGTCATGACATTGTTCGAGTCATCCCAGTATGTCACGGGAAATACGGACACTATGTAGAAGCACCAGCTGGAACATGGCCCGAACCGATCAAATACAAGAACGCAATTCTTACCCAAGGCAATCATCCACTGATGGTCTACCACAAAAATGCTGGAAGCACGCACTGTATACGATTCGCCACCAAAAAAGACGTCAAAGACCCTGAGAACCCATTCAAAACCTTTCATCGCGCCCCTCTGGTGGGCTGGAATCATTGGCCGAGTGAGGAGCTCAGAAGAAAGATGCTTCGTACTTGGAAGGGACGTGTGGGACCGGATCTTGACAGAGAGTTTTCTCAGACACTTGAGATTGCTGCTGGAGGTGCCTTGCCTGACTTCAGAACGTTCATAGACAATCCATTTGATATGGACGACTTTGTTCCGGCAAAGAAAAACAGTGTATGATGCTGGCACTTTGCATGCGACCGTTGAAAAGCCATGATAAGTTTGGCTATAGCGGGATAGTTAACCGATATGGGCTTGTACTTTTGTTCCCTAGCTGAATAGAAGCTTCATGATCTTGCAAAGGGAATTGATACAACTCTTTGACTTGAATCTAGACCTGCCTTGGCAATCTCTACAAGAAGGCAACCATCGGTTAATTGAAAAGTCACAAGGACTTACAGTCAAGTCATAATTGAGTGTGAGTCATCGTATTCGTGATTGTTCAAAGTTATCTGCAAAACGTATGACGATGTACATACAAGCATAGATAGATCTCGGGAGCCATTGTCGTTGCACCGATTCCAACAACAGGATATCAATGAGGTTGTCACAAGTCGACGAGAAGCTAAATGTTTCAGCCGCATGATAACGTTTGTAGTTTAGATTGACAGATGTGTTGGAGGAACGGCTTCAACAGTCCAGTGTCCTGTCCAAACCTGTCTAAGGAACTGCGCAGTAGATGATGGACTCGGAAATAGTGCCCCCTTTTGAGGAATTATCTCCCAATCTGGACCAATGGTTGGTAAACGTTGGTTCGGTAGATACGTCATTAAATTCCAGTCGCCGCAACGCTTGTTACGGTCACAGCTAACCACTAAGTAACGGAATCACCAGTTTCCGAGGAAGCGGCGTAATACACATATCACTTTGGCTAGACATCCATCGTATTGTCAAGTCGGATATTCGGAAACGTCTTATTGTGAGGCTAAATACTTAGTAGGCACTGGAACCTCCCGCTGTCACCATGGGTTTGGTAGCTTTCAACCACGCTAGAGACGATCCACGGACCAAGGATTCCGTAACTTTTCACAGGACAACTGAAATAACAGGATGTATTGAGGTTTATGATATGACACTGACGATCTCATATTCTAGGTGATACTGGGAGTATCACATCCTTTCATGAGATTCTTGAGCTATGCTTAGAACGGCAATGGTGCCTTGAGAGAATATGACCTGTCATATCAAGAATCTCCTTCCACTTCTTGACGGGAATCTGGCTATTGCGGCATGGGAATATTGTGCTTGTGGGGTAATGAGTAGAGTTTAACAATCTATGTTGACCAAGTTTGGCCCCCTTTCTGAAAGGCACGGATCGACCAAACTTATTCCCATCACGGATACACATCATACGTTCTTGGAAATTCGAGGCTAAATAGGGTATCGCGTCGCATCAATAACCAGGTTATCCCACGTGATGGCTGAATGTGATACTTTTCGAGGAGAGGGAAATGAAAACCCCTGTTAGAGGCTGCGCTAAGCCGAAGCCACCGGAAACAAGATCCGGAAAAGGTGTCAAAAGAACAATGACATCAGGTATCGTTGATAGGGCTGTAATAGACAAGTTTATATTCACAGTAGCGTAATCTAGGAAAGTAGATTGTGTATACAAGATGAGGATATCTATTGTCTGTTGTATCAGATAGAAGTCATCATCGCCTCTGTGTGGAAACGGTAAATCAAACAAGAGTAACGATAGGCGTTTCCAATGATCTGATTGTTAGATATGCGCCTCAAGTTATCAGGCGGTTTTCCTGTCTTTGACCATTCTCCCCCTTTCGCCAACAGCAACGCTAAGGACGCCGTTGAGCAAGAGGAGGGATCAAGTCCAATCAACAGAAACTCCTTCATACTGACCAAAAGCCGTTGATGTCGTTCCAAACTTAGTAACCGAAAGAGTGTCACATCTTTGATACCTGTGAAGATCGTCACTTTTCAGCTGTGAATGCAAGATGGAACCGGGAATCTAGAGATTAACTCACAGGTCCTGCAGCTTGGGAGATACAACCAATCGGGTTTATTTTGTATGACATTGTTGCATGATGAGTGTCATGACGGGAAACTCTTTCCGGTGTCAAACCCGGAGCCGCAACATGACGTGCACGTGCACTTGGACTTGTCTCGGACAACTTCAGGCAACTTCACACTGAACAAGCAAGCAAGCAACTTGTCTGTTTGTGGGGAGTGTAATGGAAATCCTTGCACCTATCAAGTCTCTTTCATACCAGACCGGGCCGCAATCATAAACCAAAAGCCATATCGTCTATAGCGTTAGCTTACCGGTTTCCCTGCCGAAAACAGCACTTCTCCCAAAGTAAATGACAACAAACGTTGGGAATCGAGGCACCAACTAGCCGCATACTTTAGCCGTGGTTCTGGTCACTGAGACATTCCTATGCAATGTAGATCAACGTCAGTGAGTTGGTCCTCAGGGATCTACAGGTCTCTGCCCAGATCATGGTGCCGCCAAAGCCAGTGTCTGAGGTCTGTCTTGGACCAGCGAAAGGAACCAACACTAGACTTGGTTTTGAACGGATACTAGGAGTTGAGATAAGCTTTCAACTATGTGAAGATGACAGCGGAATCATTCAAGGTTTACCCCAGACCTGAAAGAACATCAGATCCGCGTCCTAAACGGGACAGCTATTGAGGCTATACGGGGCGTTAATTTGGCCTACACCACCATGAATGCAGAGGGTAACTGGCTCAAATGCATCTCAGAACGGTGATTTGTCCATTCCTGTGTTGGTGGTTGTCTTTGATGAGATCACTTGTGATATATCACAAACTGTTGACGATGTTTGGGCAGATTAAACTTCCATACAATGCAGCTGCAGCGTGCATAGAGGTTGTCACTTCTTGGATCCATGTAGGGTTCATATGACGACATGCTAGTTGCTGCGATGAAGAGAGAGAGTGACAAGCTAGTTTGGACGACTCCCAAGATCCTCCCAATATTCGGTTAGCATTCAGGTATATAGCATGAGGATCATCTCATGGGAACCCCGGATCATCAGGTCGATCAATACCAACTCCAACTTCCAATTTCAACATGGCTCAGAGAATAAGCTGGCGAGCCATTGCGGCCACCATCCTGGCCATCACCCCAGCACCAATCCTTTCTGCCCCATGTGACACCCAGCAAACTGGCATGCTATATGCCGGAGGCTGTCCCCTCCCCGGTGTGTGCAGTTGGGGAACTTGCAACACTGCCACTATCGAACTCGACCCCTATCATTGCGGAAAGCGTGATAACCCATGCGAACCTGGTCAACTATGTGTTGCTGGTGGATGTTATCCCCTTGATCTTGGAGCAAACCCCGGGAACTGCACTGCAGGCTGCCAGCCTGGTCAATGGTGCGATGGTGGCAAGTGTGTCCCTATCGCGGTGACAGCCAATTCTCGCCAGTGCGGCAGCAACAACACAACATGTGGTCCAGGATCTCTATGTGTCAACAATAGATGCCAGAAGATCGACATTGGATCAGACCCAACGTCTTGCGGTGTTTCCAACCAAACTTGCAGCTCGGGTAACTGGTGTCTCGATGGTACATGTGTCCCTTTTATCCTCGGAACCAAGGTCCAGTCCTGTAAAAGGACCAGTGAATGCCCATTTGGCGCTTCATGCCGTGGGGGATTCTGTCGCCAAGTCTCTATTTCTGCCGACACCTACAATTGCGGTAAAGGTGCTCCAAAGAACTGCACTGCTGGTCAACTTTGTGTTTCTGGGCAATGCAAATCCCTGAACATCACTGAGGAAGCTGGAAGTAATACCTGCGGCTCTTCTCAAGACGGATGTGCACCTGGGTCCTACTGCTCAGAGGATGAATGCATACCCATCGCTATCTCGATTGACCTTTCACGATGCGGCAACAGTTCATCACCTTGCAAAGGTGGCCAGGTATGCGTTTCTGGCCAATGCATTGGCAATTTGATTGATAGAACAAACACTCAAAGTGTCGCTTGTGGTGCTGGGCCAGGAGGGCCTGGTGCACGTCTCTCTGGAGGTACTCAAAGTGGAGGTGACAGTTCATCAGCAGGAACAAGCGGTGGCAACGGTAACAACGGTAGCAACTCGAGTGGTCAAGATGACGGATCTTCTCAGACCTCAGATGGCCAGGGGGCCTCTTCAGGCGGAGACGGTTCCGGAGATTCGTCCACTGGCGATGACGCGACCTCAGCTCAGACACAAGGAAGCTCTGATGGCGCGACAGGTGGAGACAATTCACCTTCTGGCTCCAGCCCTGGCAGTGGTGGGCAGAATGGAGAGGCTCCTTCAGACCAGGGCGGCTCTCAAGGACAGAATGGGGCAAACAACGGCCTAGGCGCACCTACTTCTACTTGCACTCCAGCGTGCACTGGTAGTTCCGTCTGCATCAATGGTCAGTGTTCAACTGTCCAGGACCCCTCTTCTTGCGGTACTTCATCCAGCCGTCTTGTTCGTTTGTTAAAGCGACAAGCGACAGCTTGCCAGCCTGGGCTTGTTTGCATTGACAACGCATGTGTCTCTGCTGCAGGACCAGTGAACTGTGGTTCATCAGGAGCCAATTGTCCACTCAACTACGCTTGTATACAAAATTCTTGTGTGGCACTTGGCAATCCATCTTCTTGTGGCGGCGACGCCTGCAGCATTAATGAGGTTTGCTTGGGTAATGTCTGCACGCCAAATGCTGCTCTGGCTAGTTGCAACAACGTGTCTTGTGCGACTGGTGAGACTTGTCAGAATGGAGATTGTGTCCCGATCGGTAACTCTGGCGCTGGAGGTACCGCCAACCCCCAGGGAAGTGGTTCAGATGCCGACAGCACTGGCACCAACGGTGATACTGCCTCTGGTGACGGAGCCAACGGTAATGCAGATGGGGGTCCGCAGAGCGGTAGCACACAAGGTCAGGGCTCAGGAGGAGATGACTCGGGCTCCGGAACTGGTGCAGCATCAGGGACCGACTCTGGATCAGGCAGTGACAGCGGATCCGGTGGTGGTTCAACTTCAGGAAATGGCTCTGACGGGTCTACGCCTGGTGGTGCTGTCGGTGGCAACGCAGGAAACGGATCGAACAATGGCAGTGGACCGGGAGCCAATTCGGGCTCAGGTTCAGACTCAAACCCGGGGGATGGCCTAACAGGGTCACCTTCGGGCAATGGATCGGGCTCTGGTAACAGTGGCAATGGCGGCGCTGGTACCGATCCAGGTGCAGAGCCTGGCTCAGGTAATGGCTCAGGTAACGGCTCAGGTAATGGCTCGGATAATGGTTCAGGTAACGGCTCAGGTAATGGCTCGGATAATGGTTCAGGTAATGGATCAGGTGGAAGTGGAGACGATTCCGGAACAGACCCAGTCACTGGTTCACCTGCTGGTTCTGGCTCTGGCTCTGACCCTATCTCAGGGGACGGCGATGGTCCCGATGCCAACGGCGCGCCTTCTGATGGTGCTGGTGCTGGTCCTGGAGGCAGCCCTACTCAAGGAACTGGATCAAGCCAAAGTGGCGATCCTGAAGGAGACGGTTCCGGAGATGATGGTTCTGGAGATGGTGGTGCTGGCGGCGACGGCGCTGGCGGTGATGGCAATGGAGGTGATGTATCACAGACTGCACCACCACCTAACCTCACCGGAGGACCCCAGGGAGGCGGTTCAGGTGGTGACGGCGACGGTGGCGCAAGCGATCTACCAGCGTCCGATACAGGAACAGAGTCTGGACCTGTAGAGTCGGGTGGCGCATTGCCATCTGAGGGTGGTGATCCAGGAGCAGCGGATCCCACAGACGAGCCGTCACAAAGCTCTGTCGTATCCGAAGGCGCACCTATTGTCAACCCCGGTCCAACTTCACCGGAACCATCCGCTGAGGCAACTGCTACCAGTAGCGGACTTACTGGAGGTCCCCAAGGCAACCCGTCAAGTCGCCCAGGTTCTGGAGATGATGGTTCATCGCCCACAGACATTGGAAGTGAGGGTAGTGGTCCGGGACCCTCACCCACAGACACTGGCGACGGAAGCGGAACAGACGGCCCTTTGCCTGCTTCTACAGCGGATGGTACAGATCCTGAAGAACAGACAACTGCAACCGCCGATCTGCCCTCCGAGACTGGGCCTGTCCCGTGTACTGTGGACGAGGACTGTACCGGATTATCTACAGGACTATGCGCACTCTCAGATACTGCTTGCATTTGCCTGGATCTTCTATGCCAACCCGACCCTGACACTACCAACTCCTCTGGTGACCCAGGCCAAGGAGCTGAGCCAACTGACGGACAGTCCCCAACAGTCACTGATCCCGGCTCTTCACCTACCGGCGGATCCCAGACATCCTGCTCAGAGGACGACGACTGTGTCCTTGATGTGGAACTTTGTGTCGTCGCGGGAGCTAACATTTGTGGCTGTGTGAATGCTGTCTGCGTTCCTGTTTCCGATCCCGACGGTCCCAACACAGCTTCCCAGACTCAGGACCCCGATACTCCTGGGCCTACTAATGGAGGAGACGTCACAGCTTGTACTGAAGATGCTGACTGTGTGGCTAATGCCGGGTTGTGTCTTGATGGTTTGTTGAATCTTTGCGCTTGCGTCGATGCTGTCTGCGTTGTGGGACCTGGTTCTGGTGACAACCCTGCCTCGCCGTCTGATGTGGCTTCCCAGACTCAGGACACAGACGGCTCTACACCTACAGATGGCTCTGAAACCACAAGCTGCAGTGAGGATGACGATTGCGCTGCAAATGTTGGCCTATGCCTCAGTGGACTATTAAACCTTTGCACCTGTGTCAACGCTGTTTGTGTTCCTACGGTTGACCCTGGTGACAGTCCCGCATCACAGACCCAAGATACAGACCCTTCTACAGGAACTGATGGTGCTGATGCCACATCTTGCAGTAAAGATGGCGACTGCGTTGCCAATGTGGGATTGTGTTTGAGCGGATTACTGAACCTTTGCACTTGCGTCAACGCTGTCTGCGTTCCAACCGTTGATCTTGATGGACCTTTTGCATCGCAGACCCAAGACACTGACCCTGCTGCTGGGACTGGAGACACAGCAGCTACACGATGTAGCGATGCTGGTGACTGCGTGGCAAATGTGGGATTGTGCCTTGACGGTCTCTTGAACCTTTGTGCTTGCGTGGACGCTGTGTGCGTTCGATCCGGCACTGGCTTGCTTAATGGTGTACTTGGTGGGGGTGGCTCAACGGCTGCAGATGTGAGCCTAGAACCGAACCAGAAGGTTGCCTGTACCACAGATCGTCAATGTACAGCTGCCCTTGGGGTGTCTGCACTAGGCATCTATGCTTGTGTAGACCTCGTCTGTGAGCTTCAACCCACTGCGACCTCCGCAGACGAAGACCAGCCACCATCAGAGACGGGAACAGACAACGAATCTGCAACTACTGATGTAGTGGAGTGCTCAACAGATCAAGACTGTGTAGCGGCTATTGGAGCCAATGCGTTGGGTCTGTTTGCTTGCATTGATCTCATCTGCCAACAGACTGCGACAGGAGCAGGTGATGTTCCTTCAACCACTGCAGCTCCTGCCACCACTGTAGGCAATGTCGAATGCTCTACGGATCGAGAGTGCGCTGTTGCGCTTGGTGCAGGAGTTTTGGGCATATTCGCATGTGTCGATTTGCTTTGCCAGCGAGTTGCCGACACCAACAGTGGGTTTGCCACTGTCGCGACTGGCGATACTCCTGCTCCAACTGGTGGCTCAGACGATACGGGCAGCGATAACTCTGGATCCTGCTCTCGTGACTCGGACTGTACGGGAGCAGGCGAGACATGTTCTTCTGGTACCTGTCGAGTTACAACTCCAAGTACTAACAGCGGCAATGATGGATCTTGTAGCGACGCCACTGACTGCCTCTTGTCTGTTAACCCGCTCTGCGCAGCTGGTCTTTGCATCTGCCTGAATGGTGTCTGCGGCCCTGACTCAAGCCAGATGGATACCTGTACAACCAGCGCGCAGTGCGGCAGAGGCAAAACTTGCCAGCAAGGTGCTTGTGTCGATGAGGTTACTTGCAATACGCGACAAGACTGCTTACTTGACCTTGATTTATGCACGTCGCTAGGTATTTGCGCGTGTGTTAATGGTGTGTGCCGATTGGCTTAGTTTGGCATTTCTTTCTCTGGTGGCAGAACATTTGTTGCAACGAATTCAGCTCTTAATATTGTAATATTACTTGGGGAGCAACTTAGGATGTATTGTCACTGTTGCTCGCTGCAATTTGTATTCATTTCTATTGTAAATTTACTTTAATCTTATTTTTTATCACCTAGGTGTTTCTCTTTTAATGATATATGCTTCCTGGTAGGATGCCCTGTCCCTTGGTGTGAGTACTACACAAGGTCATGCTGGAAGGAGGAACGTTCACCTAAAGACAAATGACCAGCGATAGCACTAAACACATAAGTCGAAGTGAGGTTTACGACAAATTTGTTGTATTATTCCATCTCTTGTGCTATCAACTCAGTTCCTGATTCCTTCCATGGGTTGAGACGGTCATTCGCTATACATCACCAATGGCAATCAGCATTCCCACTCGAGATTTGTATCACTCAACAAAACTCCATCAGCTCAATTGAAGATATTCAGATGACCACATCAGCTTCGCCATAAGCTGTAGGCTAATTTCCGAGCCACAATTGCCAAGTCTTTCGTCCCTAATCCGTAACCCTCAAGCAAGATTTTGCACATACAAGCATCATTCCTGTAGTTCCGGCTGATTCCAGGATCCAGGGCGTCTCTTCACATGGGATTGAATCTGACTCGTTTCGGTAGGTAATCAGCTATTCATGATATTGTGATGAACTCGACCGGAAGCTTGTGCCCTGGATCGCAAGACCATATACGGACACTCATCGCCACCAGAACGCTTCTGACAGGAAGCGAGAGTGCTGAAGATGATCAAGGAAAGAGGCCTTGCAGTGTTGCTGGTCTGGATTCATGGGGCTGTGGCTGACAAGCCCCTTCTTCTGTCCATAACCAGAGGAGCATTGCTTTGCTATCTTCCTGAGTTGAAGGATCCGATGTGTGTTGTATGAGCCCTGTCCTTCTCATCTATCGGTTGGAATATGACCAACTTCAACCATCGCCCGTATACAATAGGGTGCCACCTCCGTAAGAGGGGGTGTGTCAGAGGCAAAAAGTCCGTGATAAGGAGCTCAAGGCCGGAGGGGAAACAGGATGGCCCCGCAAGATGACAAGATTATCATCATGAAGCAGTTTTCAAGGCTCTCAGAAGAAACCCAATGCTGAATCGTTATCGTCCGCCCATTCATACGTCGGTACGGATATTCCCGCATTTGTCATGGACTCGCACCACGTGTTGTAACCGCTGATAATTGACGCGGCTTCGTTCTCTGCCACGTTTGGCATAAAAGGCGGGTTTTCGTAAGTTCGCGTACCGTCCTCGTTCAAATGCGGCCAGCAAAGCTTGAGAGTGATGTCGCGACATTTAGAGCTGTTTGCGTTAAGCTCAACCATGCCGCCCATGACAGCGAGGGAGGCTTGGATCTGCGAGCGCCAATCTGGGGCAAGGGCGTGATGGGGATTTTGTCTGAGGCAGTGAACTGGGATCAACGTGGCATGGAATAGGAAGTACCTATCTTGTTAGCTGTCAAGTGCAGTGGCAAGGGCCAGTCGAAGACTTACAGGATGTAAAAAGCAGCCAATCGTGAGTGTGAGCGAGATGTCCAATAACCTTGGATGTGCATAACAGATTCCTTGGCCGCATCAAGACATCTAAACACTGCCAAGTTCTCACTGCTGGTCAAATTCTGCTGAGCGTTTTGCGCTGACGAGCTTGCCCATCTGACCAAGAAAGGACGGTACATGACGATGCGGAGATTTCTGTAACGCCATTCTGAAATACCCATGCCAAGAGCATACTCAGAGTCGGGCGGTGGGGAGGTACGGTAGTAGTATGGCACTTGGGCAAGCCAAGAGCCGATACAGACGTCGTCTAGAGTAATAAGCTCTGTGGCTGATGGGAAAGGGCTGGTTATGAGACGGTTGTAGACTGTCATTGTACTGAGGTGGTAGGCTGATTGAACGCGGATGTAGGTATACATGGTTATACCGTCGACTTCCGGTGGACAGTGAGTTGAATCTTGGGTGAGATCCTGGAGATGTTAGTAGCTGAGCTTCTTGAGCTGTGATATATACTGACCTTTTCATGTATGTTCTGGGGGAAAGCTGTCTCGACACCAGCCTGAGGCCAATTCAGTGGTCTTCCGTAGGTGATAGTAGCGCCTACGTCAAGGACACACAAGCACCACCATATTCTTCGCCTCGTCTCAGTCTGCAAAGGCGACAAACTATTCCCCTCCAAATCTTTATGAAGACCCAAGCCAATAGCCAACCTAATAGCTAGTCCGCCATAGTTGAAGCCAGTATTTGGTTTATTCCTTTTTTGCATGTAATTTGACGACAAGCTGAACGCCTGAACGAGGGTAAGGTTTCCAACTTCGAGATAATTCGAAAACAGACTTTTTTGCGCTGCTTGGAAGATGGGAAGGTCCGTTGCGTCGGCCACATTACTGCTCGCGAAGGATCCTAGCGCTGCGAGAATGTTTGCGAGGGTGTTCCAGTGACCTTTGTTGGCGCATGGTAAGGTTCCTGCGTATTGAGCTCGGAAAGTGGGTTCGTGGACGATGGGGAATGTGGGATGGTAGAAAACGAAGAAGGCATCGATGAGGTTTTCAACGGCGACTCTGGTCAGCATGGCTTGTGAGCGGAACCATTGTGAATGATCAGAGTGCTGTTGGAATAGAGATTCGATCTCGTGGAGTGCAACATCGGCATCAACCTCTTCGCCATCTGGGCGGGCAGATAGGATCTGTCGCAAGAGAGCGGATCCAGAAGCAGCTCCATAATAACCTCTCTTCTGATCCCCAATGGTCAAAGAGGCCATGCCGTCCATGATGGCTTGAGATGGGTTACCGTCAACGTGACTTGTTATAGACCAGCTAGCAGGGTCATAAGTTCCCCACGAAGTTTCCTGCTCGTTCCATTCAAAGTCATCGGCTGTAGTTGGAGCAATTTCAAAAGCAGTATCTTGCATGCCAGCCCACAGTCCAGCAGTCGTTTCCAATTCGCCGATGGGTGCCAGAAGAAAAGGATCAGAGGTTAGATTCGCTATGTTGGACTGGCCTGCCAGGTAAAAGCCAGGGTCCGTAGTGGGAGTTGGTAGTTGCATGAGATTGTCTGTAGTTCCTGGAGTTGTAGCAGGCAGGCTGACTAACCCTGGCGTTTGTGCTAGTGTTTGTGCTGGTGGTGGCTCTGGTATCTGTGGTGTCGTTTCTGAAGCTTTACTCTGAGTTATCAGGTCTTCTTTTGACCCTTCTAGCATTTCAGCGATTTGGCCATCTGTGTAGTGGCGTCGAAGGACAGTTTCAGCCTTTTCCAGGCGTTCCTCCAAGAGAGTGAGTTGTCTATAGATAGATGTTAATGTCAGCGACTAGCGTCAGGTAGAGCCAAGCCGTTCGATCGGCACGGCGCTATAATTGTGTAGTATACCTTCTTGTTAGTCTTGTTCTGCTATGCTTGTCGTATAAACAGTGACGTCTGTACTTTCGACAGATGGTGCAAACGGGCATGGCACCGTCGCATTTGACTTTGCGGCGCCGACATTCGCGACATGTTGTGGATTCTTCTGCTGCAGGTTCATTTCTAGGAGTAGCTTGCGCTGAAGCGGGTTTCGTTGGATTTGGTTCCATGGGTTTTGAGATTGACACTGGTGTTGTTGTAATGAAAGTCAAAGAAGAGATGACTTTGGCAGGATTTAAAGGTACGAGCGAGACGAAGAAATGAGATGACAGTTGCCCTGATCCCTGTTCATCCCCGCAATTGTTCTTGGCCCCCACAGGTACGTTGAAAAACAGTTAGCGTCTTTTCGGCCCGACTTAAACACGAGGTTGAGATGCATTCAATGATTGTCAATCCCTAGGGTAGCAACGTAAGTTGACAGTCACACGATTAGACAATAACAAAGGAACCAATGCAATCTGACTGTTCTGCTCACTACCCCTATATAGCCTATAATTGTTTGTCGTACACTTCGTGGATAAAATCCAGTTCATATAGAGTAAGTAATTGTTTAGTACAAGTTATACACCTTATTCCACATATAAATCTATGTCAAATCGACGGATAATAATAGACACACGCGGCTGTGAACCATGACCCCATTTAAAAACTGTCTGACTTTGGCGTAACTCCAAGGACAATTGCGTATAAAGTTACAAAGCAATATGTAGGTAGACATATATTATTTCCTTGTTGTAGCGTAATCCTAGCCCAGAATTATTCAATGGATGGCATCTAAACCCCAGTTGCTCTTTGAAACATCTGGGCCTCCCTGTGTTGGGCAATGGTGAAGGTTTACCAGAAAAACCAGCCGCTTCATTACTTAGAACCCTGTCCAAAGATGGCGGGTTCCTCCATATGTTCCGCCCTATAATTAGGGGAAGAATCATCAGAAGGATCATCAAAAGAATCATCAGAATCGGTCGCCGCGTGAGTAGATGCAGCAGGGCTAGCGCTTTCAGTCGAATGGTAGGATGCTGCCGCACTCAACGCTGAAGGATCCCGACTGCCCGGGCCTCGTCCCAGGGCGGTATACGTTTCGAGGAAGCATTGTTCAACGACACTGGCGGTGACAACATGGACGTCGATTTTGGTGGTGGTATCAATGGACTGTATTTCCTGCACAGAAACAATCTTGACGTCGACTGTGACCTCAACAGGTGGGCCGGCGGCAGTGACAGTCTTACGGCAGTGACCTTGATATCATGCAAGGTCAGCTCTTTGTTGTAGCATAGACGATGCCAGAAGCTTGGGGTGGCGTTTGCTTACCCTTGGTTGTATCCGTGACAGTTGAAACAGAGACTTGAGTGACGGTCACGGTTGTAGGTTTGAGTGTCTTGCTGATGGTTCAGTGTTCTGCCTTACCCGTAAAGACTTTGTCGACAAAACATACCTTGATTGATGTCGAATAGACCTTGTTAGTCTTGGTAATGGTGGTCCTCGGTACATATATAACGTTGTCTTCGTCTTCGACACCACACAGTGAGATGTGGCTTCCGCAGGGCTTCATCACGTTACCAGGCACGGGCTTTGGTTGGCCTGCCCTCCTGGATGTGATAGCCGACGCTGCTGTGGTAGCGGTAGAAGCATCGGCTGCTAGACTTGGTTACTCAATCCATTCGTGTGTATTTGGTATCCGGGGTCAGGCCAAAGGAGAACCCACATATTGCAGCAGATTTTAAGACCGCTAGACAGAGAGTCGCCATGATGGCGGCCTGGGAAGAAAGTCGAGGCAACATGGTGAACGGTGGAGGAGACACAGACAGAGGGAGTTGGTTGTGGCAGCAGCGTTACTTGGATGCTTAGAAAGACTGAGGGGAGAGTAGCATGATAAATAGGTCGCAGGCAGCTTGGATTTGAGGTTGGAAGCATTTTGATCAGGGGTCCAAGGTAGCCTTCCCTTAAGACAGGCAAAGTCTAGATCGGGGTATCGACCACTCCTAGGTGGCGGCTCATTGCTTAGGAATTGAGTTTGACTCGGTGTCAGGTATGTAAAGCAACCTCATGGATTTCGGGATCGTTCTTCTCCCTGGTCCGGTGAAGCCTTTCTGCTTGAACACTAGACTAGAGCAAAAAGGAATGTGATAACAGCTCAGCGGCATTCTAGCAAGGGGTCATGGAGTTGCAGGTAATAGTTTGTAATCAGCTGCAGGGGAGCTGAACAGACCACGCCAACAGTTCTGTCTGAGTATGAGAATAATTCTTTCTAGCACAGGCGTCCCAAGTGGCTGGCTGACGTTGACTGAGGCTGGTAGCACAGGCTAGCTACAATCAAGACTGACTGAAACAAGTCACGGCAGACCGATACCAGAACAGCTGAGATTAGCGCGTCCTCTTATTAAATATTGAACGGAAAGTCTGTTCCTTGTAGTCACCTGCGCCCAGAATGAATCCCTGATACACACGATTGGTGTATATCGTGCCAGGCATGATGAGGTCTTAGTTTATTATGTTGATAGCTCAAATTTTTGTCCCTAGATCTTGTTCATCCATGCATGGCGCTTCAGTCAGTCTTCCATCAGCCCAATGTAAGGCCATGCCGGACACGAAACACAACCGCTGGCTTGTCACATACCTGACCATAGTCTCGAATCGCTGAAAAGGTGTTTGTGAGCCATGCTACCTCATGCTCACAGCCACAGGTAGAAGAGTGATATGGGTGATGCTTGTGAACGCACGAGATACGACAGAGCACTCATAGAAAGGTGTATACAGCTAGTGGATGTATAAGAGCAGAGGTCATCCTGGACACAGATGCTCGAATATTTATTCTCCACGCATATCGTTCCAAATCACAATCTGGTCTTTGACGCTTACTGAATACGTTCAATCGACTGCCTTCTGCCCATCATGGCTTACAATTCCACCAATAACTTCAAAGAGCTCCCCAGGGACATTGCTGCTGTGGTGAGCCATGGCCAAACCTATGTATTTTTTGTCAACTCCCATCATGAGCTTTGTTACCTCATTTCCAACCAGGATAATACCAATGACTACGAGCACCACATCGTTAAAGTCACAAACGGGAATCTGAAGGTCAAGTGCGGAAGCAGACAAGTCGCTGCGATGGCTTGGAAGGGCCAAAATGGCCACGAGGTAGGTCCGTCCCCAGGCAAAAAGGGCACTCTGACTTGTAAAGATCCGCATCTACTGCGTCGCTCCCGAGGATGGACAATGTGCCAAGAGGGGTTATATCCAAGAGGTTGCCTATAACACGGCTAATGGGTGGGAGCTGGGTACTCTTGGCGAGGACGAGCCCAAGACCTGGATTGATAGTGACGCCTCCCTATCGGCTTGCGCTCGCGTTTGGCCGGACAAGGCGGATCTTACGCTATTTGTCTCAGGAAAGGATGAAAGGGGGCGCCCAAAAGTGGCAAGATATATCTATGATTATGCCACGAATGGTGGTACCTGGTTGGAGGAAGGTGTCGTCAGTAACATGGTTTCCAATTGGTAAAGCTTTGGTGGAAGCAATGACATGGAGTGTCAAGGAGATGATGGTCTGAGCTGCAGTTCTAGTTGTGGGTAGCGAAGAGAATGGACAATTTGTATCCTGGAGTACCAGATCAACGATTCGGCTGCGAGTATAATACACCTGTCTGATGCCTTACGCCTACCAAAAGTGTTTGTGAGACATATCGACAACTTCGTTTACATAATTACATAGCTCTCCATGTTTGACGGTGCAGCCACATACGATAGAGGATGTTGTTGCCAGCAGGTTGATGATTCCACATCAATACTAGTCAGTTACGTGTGGCGGCGAACATAGCAGTCTAGATGGTGTGTCTTGAGCCGATCTCCTCGCAGAGACCATGGCAAGTCCTCCTCAAGAGAAAGGCCGCAGGGGCATTGCTACACCAGATTGTGGCAGCGGTGTAATACTTCGTCATGTCGCATTAGCTCGCCAACTTCTGCCTTTTCACCAAATGCCTAGTCTTCGGAAATCGCAAGGTCTCGATCTTCTTCTGTCGCAGCTCAGCACGCCACCTTCTATGGCTACAGCTCACTCCCTGCACAGGTCCCGTGAATAATCCATGTTTCCTGGAGAGACCGATTGAAACTGTTTTGGAGCTTATATTTCGACATCCTTTAGGGTACACATCTCGTAGCAGGTACAAGAGACCAGTGTAACTCTAGCATTCCGACCAGTCTTGTACTCCCTGCCGTTCCCAAAGGTAGACCAGGCCTCGTCGAACAACAGACTCTTGAGGTTTAGGATAGTTGAGAGGGAATTGATTATATGTGCATTATCTCAGCTGCGAGGGGCTCTCATTGGTATGTGGCACCTAATAGCACAAACCCTTGGATGCTTTGCCTCAACATGGCCTTGGTCCGGCGGTTGACATTATGACCCTTGTCAGTATATTCAGTGAGCAGCCGTCGTAGGTAAAGGTATACTCGAACCGAGCATTTTAGTTCAATCCAATGGATGTCCAGGTTGTTCACCGCTTGATAGAAGAGTGACTCGCATAGCCCCTGGTGCAGGTACCTGCAGCCTTATTACAAGACCATTTGACATAATTCTTCGAGAATCAATAGTTGCCGTGTGAGTACAACTCTCCACAACCATTAGGGTGACGGGAACCCGGCATTAGCATAAAAACAGTCGCTAGTGCAATCTCACCAAAACAAGGATTGAGTTAGGTCTCATTGCAGGTTGAGAACGTTGGTAGCGTCTTTGACATGGGTTCGGACCGTGCCACAAACTCCTAAAGTAAAACACTCTAAAGAATTTCGGGAATGTCAGCCAGCCTTTGCTCACCGTGTTGGAAAGCCGGTATGTAATAGACTATAAGACTGCGAGTTACATCCCGCCTGTACTGGAAACATCATTAGCCAAAGCTGGGCTGCGTCATGCATGTTTCAGTTACTGTGAATCACATGATTTATTGAAAGAGGCTGGCTGACTACCAGATGTGGCTCTGAAATACGTTGGCTGTGCATGTCTCTAAAATCGAGCGATGCCCTATATTTCTAACCAACTTTGGGTGGCCAGCTCGACTCAATGCCGCCACGAACCTCAGAACGACTTCAACGCCGAAGATGTCTCAGTGTCTCCAATCACGAATATTTATCCAAAAACACTATGCAATCGTTTTTCATGGTCCTCATCGATCACAGAGACCCGCCAAGAATATTGCATCACGACAGTATCCCTGTTTCTCCGTCCTTGATTCCTGTACTATCCTATGTTTCAAATCAGCCACATGAAAGAACTTCTCCTTTCACTTAGTGGTCCTTGTAAAGGTATCTTACCCCACAAGATATTTCTGCAACTGGTTGACCTACGAGACATGGCTTGGAAGGATGAGCTGACTTGAATCAACCCGGATCTAGACAGACACAGAGGCTTTCAGGGTCAATTGTTTAGTGGCAAGCTGTACTGACATACCATCATGGCGTAATGTTACTCGTAAGAAAGCAGACTGTTGAGGGATAGATGATCTGAAAAGGAAAGCCGATATCCTGATGGAGGTCACATAAGACCCAGTAGGGGTAGGATAATGCTTCATTCCTTCTTGGCTGAAGTACACCGAGGTAACTAATGATAGCATATGACACATAAGAATATAATCATGGGAACCTTTCGTTTTGGTTTGTATTGTCACCCTGTTCTGTATCTCGATGTCAAATATCGCCGTGATGGATATCAAATCTTCATACGGGGCCTTATCCTGAAGTCGGTAGTTGGCCTTTTCTTGTTCTAAACACAGAAAGGTTTCTACAAGGTGTGTTTGACGCTTGTGTTGATTAGGCATATAGAAATAAAGTGCCAGTTTTGGGACACCGAAGAGATATTTGAGGTCCAGGTTTAGCATACCTAGTTACTGCAATTAATGTTGCAGTAAAGTCACTAGTACTTGGCAGTTTCTACTTCTTAATCTAGCTAGCTGTTACTTGGAGAGCGTGACAAGATGTGAAAGTGGATGACCGATGCCATCGCCTTGGGAATAGCTACAACATGCAATCTTTGCTACACTACAGGAACCCTCCGGCGTCGGAAAGAACAGTAGAAACACAACATCAAGGTGGCTGGCTGGCATACCGTTGTGAAAAGCACCTAGTCAGAGTAAATCTGCGCTGAGCCTGGATGACGTGCAACCTTTCACGATCTAATTTGCCACATCTATACCGACCTTGACATGAAGCTCTCCACCTGCTCTTTCGAGAGCTCATATCCGCAGGTCTACGACATATCACAGCTCAACAAGGCCTCTGATGGTGCTTTGGGTAGTGGCTAAGAACACACCGGGACTACATTCATAGCCAATAGCCCCCTTTCTCCCATTGCATCATACGTTCTTCGTCAGCTGAATCAACAGAGAGAAACAACAATGCAGATCCCAAGCCCAGACCCTGACCTCATCCTACCGCTTCTCTTCATCTGCCTTGCTCTGGTGTGTATCCTTTGCACTAGCTGCCTGATCCTAGTCATTCTTGTGATCAGACTCACTATTCACACCCAGCGGAGCCCACCAGTCGAAGCTAAGGAGAAGAAGCACGGTATAAAGGAAGAGGTCAAGGAGGAGGTCAAGAAAACTATAAAGAAGCTGGGAGAACCCGTCCAAGAGTTCTTCCATTCAGCACAAGATCATCTCAAGCACCCAAAGATCCCTTCCACACAACAACAAATTCCTCAATTCTTTCATCCCCCACTCGAAATGGCTTCTCATATCCAGGTAACCCTCACCGTTTGCCTGTTTACATTGCGTCCACATCCATTCTAATCATCGAATCTCTAGCACATGGTCGCTGTTGCGCTGACTGACGGCAACACCATCCTGTTCCAAGTCAATGAAAGATACGAGCTCGTCTTTTACGAGAGTCGAACTCCTAGCGAGAGGATCCCTAGGAAGAAATATGATTTGAACACCCTCAGAATTAAGGGAAAGCCAGTCAAGGTCAACGAAAAGTTGCCTATCATTTCGGCTGTCTCCTTCCAGCACCCAGAGTCTTGCGGTGGCAAACCTCAGGTGAGAGTTAGATTCAAATCTGTAAAAATAGTTTTACTAATAATACGACCCCAAGGTGCGAGTCTACTATGTTGACCGAGATGGACTCTTTCTCCGCGAGGTATGCCGTGTAGGCGGCAGCGATGAACAGTGGGAGGATGGTTGGGACTTCAACGACAAGGACCTCTCCATTTGTGCGGTTAGTGGTCTGGCCGCAAACGTTTTCCAGGCGACTGGCGATAGGAAGAACTTTCAAATCAAGGTTTACTACCAGCGAGACGACAAGGACACCTATGCAGATGTTGTCTACAATGTTGTGGGTGTTCAGGATGAATGGAGCACACGACCCAACGTCACCGAAGCTTAATTGACGAGAGAGGGCATCTTCTCTGGTTGGATCGGGTTGAGACTCAACCTTCATACATGGCAAACAACAACGGATAGTACCGGCAGCATGTCTGCCGCTTCAAAGCAGATAGTGGACGTGTGACGATGGCATCACACCTATAGCTTAAAAATTTAACCAGTCGCTCCTTAATCATGTCCCGCTTCAAAAGATTCATGATGTTTGTTTATTGATTAGTATGCAGGTTTATCCAGCACAAAAGGTTTAACTGATACAAAGTACTGCTACAAATAAGGAAGATACAATCTCTAGTCTATAGGAAAGTTTGCCATTGCTCATAACCGCCGGAAAGGATGAGCTTCTGTATTCAAAACATACTGATCCAAGCTGACAAGATCAGGAGGCGAAAATATGAGATAAAAGTATTTCAATGTTTCTGACAGCCAAAAACTCTCCATGGAATCTGTTTTCTTCGTATTCACATTGACAACATCCTCGATTGCTGCGTTGCCATATGGAGTCGCTGTAAACTTAACAATAGCCTGGAACATATCCCAAGCCATCTCCTGCCAAAGAGGGTCCGCTGTGATGCGGTACATGATGAAGATACTCTCGATGGCTTCTGGTCGGAGGAGATATCTTGGATCACGAGCGTGCCGAAAACCTGGGGGGATACCATCCTGCGGGGGATTCCAGCGCTCCTTATCATACTCGCATGGCTCTAAAGTCGGACAAGCCAAAAGGTTAAAGATCTCAGGCATCATGCCTGTGGGGAATGACTTGTATGCCCAGCCACAGCCACGGGCAAGTCTTTCTCCAATCTTGACATGCTCTTCAATTTCCAAGATCTTGCCACCGAGAGCGAACATACCACCAGTGAAACAGGTAAGATGCTGACTCTCGGTACTCAGCTCAATCCTTTTGTTGACACGAACGTCGCCAGAAAACAAGACGTCGTCCTGTTCTGGCAGCATAGGTCGATACAGCAAATGCTTAACCACCACATCCATGGCTGTACGATACATGGTAGGATAGTTCTCG
Organism: Fusarium transvaalense; assembly: GCA_013623685.1. Taxonomy (NCBI): domain Eukaryota; kingdom Fungi; phylum Ascomycota; class Sordariomycetes; order Hypocreales; family Nectriaceae; genus Fusarium; species Fusarium transvaalense. Next base: position 80,029 of record JABFFG010000082.1, read on the forward strand.
TCCACACCGCCTAGAAGAGCATGCATCTTAGGCAGATACTCATACAGGGGATCGGCTAGTGCTCCGAGAGAAAATGTATTGTCGTTGGCCTGCTCATTTTGAAAGTCAAGGCTGAGGGGCCACATTCCTGGTAGCAGCGTGCTATTCTGAATTTTGACAAGGAACTGTGTGACACGATCTGTAGCATCGTAGAACTTGGGATCGCCTGTTAACATTGAGAGTTTGGTAAACTCCATGACGAGAGAACTGGGGGAGGCAGAAGGATCATGAACTCCAGCAACCTGCTTTCCGTTCCTGGCATCTTCAAAATTGAGCCAGAAGCCAGGCAGCCTGTTTGGCGTATCAAAGGCAACATAAAGCATTTCTCCCAGCTCGATAGCTTTCTGAAGCAATACCCTCTCATGACTTAGTTCGTAGGCGCCGAGAAGACCACCAAGGTGACGAATTGTCGTTTCGAATAAATTAACGGCTCCTTCGTGAGGTCCCCCCCAGTCGAGTGTTGCAGCCGCTTGGGCAGCCTCACTAAACTCTTCCTTAAGATCCATGATCCAGAGCGTGTCCAGAGAATCCACCAATGTTGCTGCCCATCCGCCAAAGGTATCTTTACCCTGAGCAGAAATAGGCGTCAGCTCATCCCTCATCCAAGCGAACTGCCTGTAAGACCCGTAACTGCGAAGAAACTCATCGCGGACAGCTCTTTGACGACTCTTTGTAGTTGAAGCCTGATGAAATTTGCTTGCGTCAGCTTGAACGCGAGGCAGCTTATGAGGTTTCTCTGTTGGCAGAGGTTTGACAGAAGAGGGTGGGTGGAATTGGCGCAAAGTGGACCAGTCAAATGAACTTGGCACGAACTGCAGTCGTCTCCTTGGCGCTGCAGATTTAGACACAGACAATAGATGCCAGAATAACAAGAAACAGAGGACCGCAGCGACCAGCGCTTTGCGTGATGATAATGAAGGCGCCGAGGAGAGCCAGATCATGGTGTAACGATTATGTGTATGATAAAGACTCAAACAGAAGGTCTCGACAACCTGTTGACGAGAGTTGGAAAACGCTGAGGATTGCTGATGTTGCCGCCCAGAAACGAGATGAAGGGAAAGAAGCAAGATTGCTTCATTCAAAGGAGTTTAGCCGCCGTCGCGGAGCAGCCAACAGAGAAATAACCAATCATGGAACAATTTTGGTTGACCCATGTCTAGGTATCCCTGTTGAGACATCAGCCTAAGCCAATGGTACATCTCTGAGCAAACAAGAACCTCAAAATACCCAAGGTACGGAACTATCCCTTATGCTGTTGGTAGTGTCTTGTCAAAAGAAGGTTGTAAATATTGAATCCAAAGTGTTGGTTGTGTCTAGTTAGACTGACGGTCAAAGCGGTTATTGAGAATGGGGAATATGGATTATCCCCCATCGTAAACTTTATTCTTGTCAGATGATTCTTTTTTACATTGACCAGTGCGTTCACTTCAAGACAAACGATGCGTCGTTTTTTTTTTCTTCTTTTTTCTATTTGCTGTGACTGCAAACTGTGCCTCGCCTTGCGACACAGAGCCTTTGTCTCTTCCTATCCGCGACGTACAAGTTCTTCCCAATGTTGAAAACTCTCTCATGAAGGGGATTCCAGCAACGATTGGGTCTCCCGAGCAAAATATCGTGCTTCTACCTTGGGCGTACGTAACTTCACCGGACAATATATATGGACCACATAACTAACTTGACAATAATATAGAGAGTTGAACAACACCTGGACTTACGATGACCAACCCTACTGTGACAAAACAGTTATATGGAATGATCGAATCTGCCATATCAGAAGAGGTGGAATTTATGACGAGGCCAAGTCGGATTCTTTCATAAAGGCGAGTGACATCGGATATGCAGGAGGTTCCACGAGTGAAATAGCCTTTCAAGGTTCAGAATCAGGAATCAAGAAGCTTGTCGCAACTAGTCTCGCCGGTACTGACAACCTTACACTTGAGGGAGCACCAGCAGTGGAGGACCTTCCAATCGGCATACCGCGTCTTAAATGGGATGCAGGATACACAATGCTCCATCCACTTGGTCTGGGCTCCAACTCGACATATCTCAACGCTCTCAAAGAGGCCGGCAAGATTAGTTCGAGAGTGTGGTCCATCTTTTGGGGTAGGATGTGGGTGAAAACCCCCATTGACGGTTCGTTAGTATTGGGCGGATATGACGAGGAGAAAGTCATTGGGAAGAACTACACTGCACCGCTTGTCTATGATGATTACACAGGCACCGCAGGTTGTTGGACTGGGGTGAAGATAACCATATCTGATATCCGTGTCAACTTTCGGGACGGGTCTGATGAAAGTATCTTCCCATCAAACACAGCACTGCCATGTTGCATCGTTCCTCAGAGACAGCTTCTACTTGAAGCACCTGGTGCATATGTCTCCAGATTTGAAGAGGTGACTGGTAGCAACCACACCGAGACCTCATCTGATCTTCACTGGTCAGCTCGTCTGTTTGATGCCGATGATGCGTAAGTTTCCTTTATGCGACTGATGACACGAAAGTGAGACTAACGGATCAGGTTCGACGGTGACATCACTTTTCATCTAGACTCTGGCCTCCAAATCCGGGTACTAAATGATCAATACATTGTCCCTTTTGTCGATATTGATAGAAGCGGCGCTCGAGTAACCAAGCCAAAAACAAAAGAGCTCCTGATGAATGGCGTTGCAAATCAGCCCGCTACCCTGGGTCGATACTTTCTTACTGCAGCATATCTCATGGTGAACCACGATGCAGGAACATTCACCCTCTGGCAGGGCAACCCTACTGAAAGAAGCAAATTGGTACGAGTTTTCGATCAAGAGACTGCCGATAAATGCGGCAAAGATGCTACCGGTATAGTGCAGCCAACGGCCAGTGGAGTCCTGGCGGAAGAAAAGGAAGAAGAGCCAACTGGTCAATCAGAATCATCGTCATCTCTGGGGCGGTCATCGGTAGAGCAGTAGCTGGTGGTGTGGCTGGAGTAGCCATAATTTGTCTAGGAGTATTCTTCCTTCTGGGGCGAAAAAGGAAGACTAGGGCGGAGGAGAAGCCGTCTCCAGCTGACATACAACTACGTGACGACAAGGCTGACTTTACAGTATGGTACCCCCAGGAGATGCCTGGGTCTAAACCACTGCCTGCAGAGATACCAGGACAGCCCCATTATGTATATAAGTTAGATGGGGGTGCGCGGAGACAACGACCATGAGCGGCTTACTTCGATTGTGTATATTCTATAAATAATAATGCTTCATACTGTATTTATGTATCCGAGTGAAATTACATTCTCTAGCATAGGCCAAAGCTAATATCGTGCTTTGTCATAATATAAGACAAACCTCTTGGGCCAAAGGCTCGTGGATCCGGATCCTTCCAAAGCAAATCCACTATCAATGCACCTGTTTTCACAGCACCAGGCGTTTGCGATGCTTTGCCAACTAACCCTTGACCGAAACCTCTAATATGCTCCGGTCGTCTTGCGCAAGATGCCATGATAACGCCAGGCCAGAGAAGCATGCGGCGATAAGGCGAGTCTCCAACAAAAAGGGAAAAGAAGGCAGGCATCGTCTTGTCAATTCTTGCCTCCAGTTCTGCTGCTAGATCGATATCTGAGAGCATGTCTTGGTGGAAGGCGGAGTGTAGATATATGATGAGGGCATTCTGATAAATCATTGCCACACCGGCACGTTCTTGACGAGGACGAAGACCATCGGGACCTTCTCCGTATGCATCGAATGCTTCGAGCTTTTCTAGATAACACTCGTATTGCTTTCTCAAGACTTCTGATTCCACCAAGCCTAATCTCTCCTCTTCTCGTCGAGCTTCGACTAGTTGGTGGATCTGTGGTACCATCTCGAACAATTGTTGCCCGAAGCCAAGAAGGAATCCTCTTGATTTGTACCCGGCAAGAATGTCAAGTGAGTGTACCGAGGGGTCGATTTCAACGTGTTCGTTCTGAAGCATGTTCCGGGGAGAAAGAGCCACCTTCATTGCATGGTATGTATACATCTCCAAGAGGAATCCTCGTAGATACCCAAGCTCATCATATGGCTGAGATGGAGACGCGAGCGTAGTGATGTATTCGCGACTTGCCTTGAGATGATGATAGATTGCACCTCTGGTATTGCCTTGAATATGCTAAGTCGATATGTAAGTAGGCATTTGTGACATGATGGTAGGCGACTTACATCGTAAATGCAAAGCAGTTGCAGAATCAATAGGATCTGGGAAGATCTCGTTGATGTTGTCTCCTCAACCATGCCAGGAGTCACCTGACCTATTTCATAAGATAACAACTTTTGTAGACCAGCCAGAACCTTTGCATAATGACCTCGTGTGGCTACCTCCAAGCCACGAGCTGTCGAGTTGTTGACTGTGAGATGGGCTCCTCCAATGGCAAGTACACAATCCAAGACCAGCTCGTTGCTAGCAGCCAATGGAAGCAAGTAATTGACAAAAGGGTTGCCACATTCACTTGGTCCCCGCGTTAACATTTTAGCTGTACAATTCAGGTACTGCTGATAAAGTGGTCGGGAATCGTCGCTTAGATAGGCCAGGTTGCAGTATGTGGGAGCCACCCGTATGGACGAAGGCGTAGTGGTGACATTCGAGGCTGGCACAAGACTGGAGACACTAACAAGTTGGGCTGTATCGATAAGTCGCTGATCGGAATTGTGGCTTTCTGTGACACCCTCCGAGTGCGAGCCAAGTGGTCTATCTGCTTGATTCCCATCCGGGATGGGCCAGACGCACTCTTGTTTAGAGCGAGTGCAACCTGCGCAGACTGGTTTCGCTTCATCACACTTCTTACGTTTCGAACGACAAGTCAAGCAACCATTTTTAGATCGTGGATGATTTCGACGCCACTTGGAAGGGAACGGAGCCCCTCGGTATGGCAATTGTTGCTGTTGCTGTGCTTCCATTGCAGTGAGTAGAAGTTGTACGTGTATCTGTGTAGCAGCAGTAAGTCAATGGAGACCGGGTGAAGAATAAGTACTATCACCATAAAAGAGGCCGCTCGTATAACATTTTCGTAAGGATTGGGAGTAAGCCACAATGCTTAGTTGGATGTAACGCGACTAGACCTCGAACAAGATATGATTGACAGGGATCCTTATCTAGACGCTTATCGCTGTGGGTCATAAGGCTGAATTCGTTCACTTGACAAGGATGATAGAGTCGCAGTAAATCCTTCACGTTTTGATCCAGTGAAATAGGGTAGCACTGCCGAGTCAAGAAGACTGCGGGGTTTAGAGTTGGAAGAGATTCTAGAATGACGAAGAAAAATATCAAGGACTAGCTATTTATCTATTTGTAAGACAATTGGGTCTGTAAGAGAACAACATCTATCCGTGTTCAACTAAAGTACGAATAAACTCGGACTGTACGCCGTCAAGGCGCATCGATGAACGAAGAGGAAATTCCTACCTCTAAGGAGATCCTGTGTGGCAAGTATCTTGTAGAGTGGTGAAACCCACATGAATCCGAATCCAAAATACCAGCCGAATTTTAAAGATTGACCTTCAATCATCACGGGAATTTGGTGAAGTTGAGGCATCATGTGAGGCGGGCAATAGTCCAGCAAGTAAGAGGACCGGGTCAGAGTCTTGAAGAAAGTAAAATTGAAATTAAATTCTAGGATCTCCCCAAAACAATTTAGGACGCAATAGGGATTACTCAGTTAATGAAGACGGTGTCTCTAGGTCGATGTCATATGCATTATCCAGTCTAATGGACACGGTGAGACATAATAGCCGGATGGTAAGCCCCGAAGCGGCTGGGAAAGAGAGTTAATTCATATGGGATCATACTATGTTCATACTATGCCAACTAGTTCTGTTATATCGCTGGTTTCAATGCCAAAGTCGAAAAGGAATAAAGGCAGACAAACCTGAGAGACATATACCAAAGGAATGGGATATTTTCTGAAACAAAATTGGATGATGACCTCGAGAAACCGAAGGACTTATAAGACTGTGAGGGCCACGTTACTCTCGTTTGATATTACTTGTCGAAACGTTGTACAAACATTACATGCAGTTCAGAATTCACATGAACTCTATATTGTGGGTGTAGAACCTTGACTCCGAAAAACAGCCCAGGTCAGAAGTAATTCCTTTCACGATCAAACTAGTAACCATACATTCCCCTTAAGCCTCACGGTCTACGTATTCACGTTGCTATTAATGAAAGGCTTATCGAGGTTCATCATTTGTGGACAAGATGCAGATGCTGATGTGGGGTCTGACGTGTTGTTCATGCTATGATTGTTGATATACCCTATCATGTCTCGCTACATATAGGGTTGTATTGACAGTGAGACACGGCACGCGCCGTCCCTGCAATCAGGAGCGGTGGAAGGAATGCGTATGTGAATAATGATTCATTGTTCTGTATCATCATCCATCTAATCGTTGTACAAGGTAAGACACAGCATATTGAAACAAAATAACATGCAGGTCTTGAAAATCAGGTGCTTGGCTCACATAAAATGCTCAGATATCTATCTGCGGTGGCAAATAGCGTAAGATATTTCAGTAACAACTCTGTTGATTCTCACCGCTTATTAGAATATTATTCCACTCACAAGATTGCAAAACATAGCTGCATTGAGTATATAATGGCCTGTTTCGACCGGAAAGTAAAGGTAATGAATGACTCCCCAACAAGATACAAGCATTTAATTCATAACCCCAAGTTATTGACTCTTTTTAACCATGGCTGCCATTACCGCTGAAGACCGAATTGATCGTTTCAGGTCATGGCTTGAGGCCAAGGCTGCACCGCAAAAGACGTCAGGTCTCAAGCCAGGTAGTAACCTCCTCCTTGCATCAGCACTTCACGGCATTGCCCGTCGCGGCAAAGGACATGAACTGACGGAACTCGAAAGCCTGGCCGTCAGCGCTTTCATGGCCATGACAGAAAGCGAGGACGAGATCGTTGCTCTGGGTCAGATCTGCTCTGAGGCAAAGGCAGCTGCCCGTTCTCGTAGCTTTGCTGCTTTCAACGCTCCAAATGCTATCATGGGCATGTCTGAGGATGAACCTCTTACCAGGGAGCAATTCGATGATCAAGTCAGAGAGCTTGGTGAGGAGACGGTTCTCCAACCTCACATACGGGCAGTATCATCCGACCAAATTCAACCTGATGGCACAATTGCAACTACTCAAGAGTTCACGGATGCCTCCTCCGCTCTTGGTCGAGGCGTCACCATGTTTGTCGACCCTCCTTCAGAAGAGGTTGACGTGAATGATGCGGGCTATTTGGGTGTATGGCTCAAGCCAGAAGTCTTTACGTGCTACAGAAAGTCGGGCGAGTGGACTAAAGACGAGATATACTTTTCGTGGGGATTTGCCGACGATCATGGCAACGAAATGTCGCACACGACTCCCGAGTTCGGGTCTGTTGTGACAGGCACGAGGCGGGAGTTCGCAGACGACGCCCCTGTTCTGCTTCGAGGCACAGCCACGAGAGCTGTCTGTGGATCTGTTATATGTTGGGAAGCAGACCAGAGTTCTTCTGACTGGTATGACAAGCTCACTCTGGCGATGAAAGAACTATCCAAACTGGCCAAGTCGCTGGCTCATGATGTCGGTGACAAGCCTTTGAACGAACTCATCGGCCAGATGCCTGGCTTTAGTGAATATGCCACCTTGATATTCTGGATTGAGAACGTCGCCATGGTTATTGGGGCATTCCTTGATATATTCCGGAACCAGGATGATAAAGTCGCCGAGCATAACTATGGTTTCAGTAGGGAGTTTCTCCGCACGTTTCAGCATCCTGATGCTTTTTTCAATTTTTCTTTTGATGGAGGAAGTGGTGGCGATTTTAGTCTGTTTGCTCGTTGTCTCATCGGTCCAGATATCTACCCCTAGGATACGATACTATGAGGTTTGGCAGTATTTAATTAGTAGTTAACTAGTCTAGTTTATAGCCCTCTTCAGCAAGCAGTCACGGTTATTAATTGGTACCTAGTTAGATATCTACTGGAACTTGTCTTGTACAATATACTGATTCCTGCGCCTTTTTAATTCGAATCCCTCTTGTTTTAATCATTTTTCATTGTCTACCCCTGATAGATATTGTCGTCTTGGCTAGGATCGACACGAAGGATCCTGCAGCAATGGATATCTGCCTAAAGCCCCCGGAAAGCGGGCCGGCATACCCTTTAATGCGGGGGATCTCTAAGACGCTATAGCGCAGTTCCACAAGGGGTTAAATCATTTACAGGGGACTCATGAAGCAGTGAGAAACCACTAAGAGATCTCTCAATCACTAATTCAAACAGAATATTACACCTTCTTGCCAGTCTCTACAAACACATCTCAACAAGTCACTCGTGAATAACAACTCAATATCTTCTGCTTCCAAAATGGACACAATGCCCGAATCTGATATCGTGTATCCTTTGCACGAATTTGACGACTCTCTTATCAATCGGTACATGCAACACTGGACTCTTCGATTTGATGCCGTCCTTGACACCAAGAAGCTATGCGCAGCTCTCACGCACCTTCTCAGCCAGGGTGATTGGAGAAAGTTGGGCGGTCACTTGGAGTTCAATAAGATGGGGAAGCTTGAGATTCATTCACCAAGAGTATATACTCGTGAGCGTCCGGCATTTCAATTCTCGGAGGAGACTTTCTCGGTGAAAACCGCAGATCATTATGTTGCGAGGGACCTCCCAAGAGCAAGAGGCAAAGCCGAACTGTTTCCCGGCATCGCTTCACAGTTCAATTTATTGACCATTGGTTCCGAATGGGCGCTTGACTTTGATGAACACGTCAATCGACAGGAGCCCGTCATTGGCATCCATATAGCTCTCTTCGACGATATGACATTGATCAGTCTCCGCTGGGCTCATGTTGTATGCGATTTCATGGGCATCAAGGGCTTGCTCCTGGCTTGGGCAATGGATCTTGATGGACGATACGACGATATTCCACCTTTTATGGGTGCATACGACGACCCTCTGAAGGATATTGGATCAGCGCCGCCTAAGGAACCTTATGCTCTGGTAGGTATGAAGCTGAGCCCCGACGCCTTTAAAAGGACCTGGGACAAATACTTGGAGCATGTCGAGAGATACCCGATGACGGTGCGACGCATGCTTGTTCTGCCAGACCACATCGTACAGAAGATCAAGATGGATTTTATCGGAAGCCGGGGTTCGGATACACTCAAAGTCATTCCAAAGGGAGCCCTCTTCAACGGGCAATTTGTGAGTGACGCCGATATTTTGTCTGCTTGGGCGGCGCGACTCTGCTGCGGTATCCTTCCTGCGGGAGATCGGCCCGTTCATATCATGGGCATGTACGAAGCGAGACATTGCCTACCGGAGACGTTCCCCCACCGCAAGGATAAGCCCGATTCTAGCCCTGTCTTCATCGCCAATGCGACATTTTCGACATCGACCAACACCACGTTACAGGCGCTTCGGGAGCAGCCGCTAGCGAGAACCGCCCTCTTGGTGAGGGAGTCTGTGGCAACCTTGACCAAGGCTCCCCAAGTACACGCGCAGTTGCATCTTTTGCGTGAGTCGTATGCCAAAGACCGCGAGAACCCAGCTGTCTTTGCGGAAGAAGACGCATTTATCCTAGTGGTGTCCAATTTCAGTAAAATGGGATTCTTCGACTCAATCGACTTTTCTCCCGCTGTTATTACCCCGGCCGCAGATGGTCGCGGGAAGTCTCCGGGCAAGATCTCATGGCACCAGTGGACTTCGCTAGAGCACAACACACATATTCGCAACATGTTCCAAGTGGGTGGCAAAGACGGCCAGGGTAATACATGGATGATGGCAATTCTGCCGCCTGAAACATGGGCTGTGGTGGAGGAGCATTTAGCCGGCCTCTCGGACAGGCCACGGACAAGCAAGCTGTAGGATTCGGTTCCTGGGAGGCTCTTCTGCGGCTCATCGACTACGGGCCAATAAGTAGTGGGCTACTTGTGAATCTGGCTAGTTGATACAACCTCATGATGCTCGAGGACATGATGCAAGAAGCCAGCAGTTCCTATTGGCAGGTTAAATACTATCCATCCTACTATCTACCGTCTTACTTGCATACACATGCGCTATCTCTGCATTCTGTGCTTCTATATGTGTCGAAATAGTTTTGTCCTTCCTGAAATATACTATACAGAGCTCATCGCTTCATGATCCTACGCCTAGCCGCAAGGAGCTGTTGGTCCGATTATGCCTAGAATAGTATTGTGAGCATCATATAGCCGCCAAACTATCAGATTTAAGAACGATCTTCGGTTGTAAGTAGGCAACATCAGATCAATTCAGGCTATTGTCCTCATGAAGATGGAGGATATGGCGATATCTCGGACTCGCAAGTCAGAAAGAGGATTGGCGTCCGAGGGATCGAGGAGGACCAAGATCCTTCGAAGAGGGGAAAACCTTGGGTTTTGAAGAAGATATGTGGCCTGGCGAGAAACATTATATAATGTATCGTTCTCGGGAGGTCACATATACACAGTCAGTTGATAATTCTTCCCATATTATCAAATCTGAAACTACCTAAGTGTTAATCATGAGCCCTCCAGCCCCAATCGCCATCATCGGAGTTGGTTGTAGGCTTCCTGGCGGAGCTAACAACTTGGATAAGCTATGGGAACTGCTGTCGGAGAGCCGCAATGGACAGACAGAGATCCCCAAGGACCGCTGGAACGCGGATGCGTGGTATGATGCTTACCCAGATGCGAAGCAGGCCATGGTGACCAAACATGGCTACTTCCTTCAGGATGATATTTCCCAGTTTGATGCCAAATTCTTCGGTATATCCAGCGCAGAAGCACACTCAATGGATCCTCAACAGCGTCTCTTCCTCATGACAACTTACGAGGCTCTTGAAGATGCTGGTATACCCGTTGAAACACTGCGTGGTTCCAACACTGGTGTGTATGCCAGCATATTCGAAAGGAGCTACGACCGCATGGGACATAAGGACCTGTCTACAATTGGCAGGACACATCTGAACGGAACGGGAGAGTCAAGTGGGTCAAATCAGGTTATCTAGTCATGCTTAAACTTGGCGGCTTACACCATGTTAGTCCTCTCAAACAGGGTGTCATACTGTTTCGACCTGCGGGGTCCTTGCATGACAATCGATACTGGATGCGTATGAAATCCCAAGACTGAGCTGTTGGAAAAGTGAAATACTAACTGTGCGTAGTCCGGTAGTCTTGTGGGCTTGCATCAGGCATGTCACAGCCTTCGGTTGGGAGAGTCGAGTCTTGCCTTGGTTGGCGGGTCTCAACTCGTTATTCAACCAGACCTTTTAAGCATAAGTGAGTTTTCAGACTTTCTAAATTTGAAGTCCTCACTGATATCCATGTAGTGAGCGGCATGGGAATGCTCAATCCAGATGGGAAATCTTATGCCTTTGACTCAAGAGGTGCTGGATATGGTCGCGGAGAGGGTGTTGCCACAATAGTTCTCAAACGATTGGACAATGCACTCAAGGACGGGTAAGTCATGATTTTCTTGAAGTCGCTTGGCATATTGACCAAACTGGCAGTGACCGAATACACGCAATCATTGCCAACTCAGGCATGAACCAAGACGGTAAAACTCCCGGCCTCAACACGCCAAGCAGCGAGGCGCAGGCGGCCCTCTCGCTCCGTGTATACCAAGAAGCTGGGCTGAATCCCGCCCAGACTTCATTCGTCGAGGCTCATGGCACTGTAAGTCACATATTGAATCATAGGAAGAATCATTCTGACAGGGATGAACAGGGAACACAAGCAGGAGACCGCGAGGAAATAGCATCGATATCAAAGGTCTTCTGCGAAGACTCTGGCAGGACAGATGACCTTTATGTTGGTTCAGTCAAAACGAACATCGGCCATCTTGAGGCTACTTCTGGTATCGCCGGCCTGTTGAAGTCTATACTTATTCTCAAGCATGGTCATATTCCTGCTAACCTCAACTTTATCAAACCCAAGCCATCCCTCAAGCTCTATGAGAAGAAGATAAAGGTACGACTATACAACAAATATAGAAGAGAAGGTCTAACATGTTAGCAGATCCCCATTGAACTTACAAAGCTACCAACTCCTCAAAACAATGGTCCCGCTCGAGTATCAGTCAACTCGTTTGGGTACGGAGGAACCAACTGTCACGTCATCCTTGAGGCCCCAAAGCCGAAACATCAGCTCAATGGTAGTACAAATGGGAGATTTAACGGCATTACCCACGAAGAATCTACTCCGCAACTGTTTGTTCTTAGTGCATCCACGGAGAAAGCTTTGTCATCGACTGCAGAGAATATCAAGAAGTGGGCGAGTGACCATGAACTGACCTCTCACACCCTAAGCAGTCTTTCATACACACTTGGTGTTCACAAATCTGTTCTTTCATTCCGCCGAGCCATAGTCGCATCGACGGCTACAGAACTGCTGGAAGAACTAGATCAAGCAACCCATCCCAGGAGAGCCACTACACTTGCACCAGTCAGTTTCGTCTTTTCCGGCCAAGGTGCGCAGTGGCATGCCATGGGCCGTGAGCTCATTAGCTTGTCACAATGCTTCCTAAAATCAATGATGGCTATGGACGATACTATACGAAAGGCAGGAGGGTCGTGGAGTCTCGTTGACGAGCTACTCAAAGCAGAGGGCGAGTCACGAATTAGCGAAGCCGAAATATCTCAGCCTGCAACGACAGCTATTCAAATTGCGCTTGTGGATCTGCTGGAGAGCTTTTCTTTGAGGCCCAGCCGCGTCGTTGGTCACAGCTCTGGTGAGGTTGCCGCCGCCTATGCTGCTGGGGCTCTGAGCAGAGACCATGCTATTATTGTGTAAGTCATTGCACACCCCACGAGGTGATGAAACTGATACTCAATAGTGCATATTACCGTGGTGTGGCTTCTCTGAAAGCCAAAGAAGTCGCTGAAGTGCAGGGTTCCATGATGGCAGTTGCTCTCGGAGAGGCCGAAGCACAGCAATACATTGATAGGGTCACAGCTGGGACTGTCAGTGTAGCGTGCGTGAACAGTCCAGCGAGCAGTACAATCTCGGGAGACTTGTCAGCTATCGAAGAACTCAAGTCTCTTCTTGACGCTGATGGAATATTTGCCCGCCAACTTAAAGTTGATACGGCCTATCACTCACATCACATGCGACGAGTTGCACAGGATTACCAGGACGCCATGAGAAATATTGAGGCTTCTGACGTACGCAGTGATGTCACTTTTTACTCAAGCGTTACCGGTACAGTCAAGTCAACAGGATTTGGTGCCGACTACTGGAAGGAGAACCTGGTATCCCAAGTTAAGTTCAGTCAGGCGTTGGCTTTATTGCGGGACGACCTTCTGAGAAACGAACCAGGCATGGACACAAGCGTTTTCATCGAAGTTGGCCCCCATTCAGCTTTGGCAGGTCCTTCCCGTCAAACATTGGCGCAACCAGGAAATGACAAGTTCAAATTCGAATACTTGTCTGCTTTGGTACGTCGTAACGATGCTGTGAAGACAGTCTTAGCTCTTGTCGGAAAGGTTTTCGAGCTTGGCCTCAAGATCGATCTGGATGCCGTTCTAAAAATTACCTATGAAGCAGAACCTGAAGTCATCAGGGACCTGGAGAAATATCCTTGGGATCTCGCTCCATTCTGGCACGAATCTAGACTAAGCATATCCCATCGCTTTCGAAAGTTTCCACCACACGATCTACTCGGCCTGTTGGATCCGGCCAGCACTATTCACGAGCCTCGCTGGAGATACCACATTAACTTGGACGCCCTGCCATGGCTACGGGATCATGTAGTCGAGGGCTTTACCCTATATCCAGGCGCAGGCTACTTGACTATGGCCATCGAAGCTATGAAGCAACTTGTACAGCTGAGAGACGCTCAGCAGCCCATCTCGAGATTCATCCTTCGTGAGGTGACCATCTCAAAATCAATTGTCCTCAGCGAGTCAGATAATGACGAGCAGTCTGGCGAAGTCGAAGTGCAACTAAGCATGTCCAACTCGCGTCAATATGAGGGCAGTCGCTGGGAAACTTTCCGAATTTGGTCCTATGACAATGCCAATGGATCATGGACGGAACACTGCTCGGGTGAGATTACAGTCGAATTCGAAAAGACTGAGGATGATGAGGTGAATGGAACAAGGGAAGCAGATTTGCGGAAAGAAGAATCTATGCAGCTGCTCAACAATGCTCAGCAAAGCTGTGATCTGGACATGACAAAAGCCGAGTTCTATGAGTTCGCGAAACTTACCGGCAACCAGTGGGACGGGGCATTCAGTCCCATCAACTTTCTTAAATACGGCAAGAAACAAGGTCTTTTGGATATCACCATTCCGGACGTGGCTGCTTTGATGCCATATCGCTCCTTCAGACCTCATGTCATTCACCCAATCACTCTCGACGCTGTTCATCAACTCAGTGGGATACTTTTCAAGAAGTTTGTGTCCAACGCTCCTTGTGTGCCAACCAAGATTACTCTTCTGGAGATTGATGCCAAGATTTCGGCTCGAGCGGGTGATAGTCTAACTGCCGCCATGCAGATCGAGCCAGATGGGCTCAAAGCCTCCACAGGTCAGTCTTGGGTGTTTCAACAGGATGCTGACGGCCAACTCAGACCTGTCATCAAACTCTTGGTCAACCTCAGAGCTATTGGGGAGGCGCATCAAGATGAGAACCGACCCTTCGTCCAGGACAAAGTCAACCGACTTGAATGGAATCTGGATGCAGATTTTATGACGGAAACATCATTCTCGCACTTTCTCTCTACCACCCTAGGTTTGGATGAGAACATGACGTACAACTACGAAGGTAGCAAGGTATCTGCTGCCGAGGCTGAGGAAAGCTTCCGTACAGCCGATCAGGCCGCATCCATTTGGATCCGAGATGCATTGAACTACGTTGAGGCTAATAAGGTTGAGATCACGAGTCCTCATCTAGTCAAGTATTTCAAATGGATGAATAAGTGGATCAACTCTGACTATTACAACAACATCATGTCAGGGTTGCGCTTCGAGGACGAGGTTGCTATACTGGAGCGAATTGATTCTCTCACCAATGCTCCCGAGCTACAACTACTGGCCCGTGTCGGAAGAGCCCTTCCCAGAATCCTGAGTGGTAAAGTCGAGCCATTGAGCGTGATGCTGGAGGGCAACCTCTTGATACGGGCTTACGAGGGTGGAACTTTCAGTGGTGACTATGAGGCTGCAGTTGCATATCTTCAGCTCCTCACATTCAAGAATCCACGCCTTCGCTTTTTGGAAATCGGTGCTGGGACAGGAGGCTGCACAAAGCGACTTCTGGGCGGAATCGCTAGTAAGAGCAGCGGCGACGGTCTCCCCATTGAGCAATACACATACACAGACATTTCAAGCGGTTTCTTTGAGGAGGCTCGCAGCACATTTAGTCACTGGGAATCTAACGTTGATTTCAAGACGCTAGATGTGGAAGGAGATCCCCTCAAGCAGGGCTTTCAACCTGAGTCGTATGATGTTGTGGTGGCATCAAATGTCTTACATGCAACGAAGCGGATGGATGTCACTATGGAACACGTCCGAAAGCTTCTTCGTCCCGGCGGAAGCCTTATCCTTGTTGAAAACTCGCCCAAAGGTGCAGTTATTGGTCTCATATTCGGCACGCTATCTGGATGGTGGGCTCACGAGGACGAGTTCCGTGAGGATACTGCCCTGATGTACAGAGAGCAATGGGATACGATACTATCGAGGAATGGCTTTGGCGGGATACATGTTGCGCGCAATAGCATGATGGTTTCCAAGGCTGTGCCGCTGTTAACCAACGGACATACTGCTGTTAACAAGAGGACCGTACTCGTCAACGATACCTCCGATGATGGGCTTGTCGATATTTGCAAGAACATCAAATATACCTTGGCAGATGTTGAGATAACCGAGAGCACTTGGGATAAACTGGATATCAGCGAGGATACGGTCTACATGGTCGTTGATCGTGCCGAGAGGCCTTTACTCCTCGACCCTCTACCCCAATTATTCACCACACTCAATGCTCTACTCGCATCAAAGGCCAGAATCTTGTGGGCTGTCACTCAAGATACCCACGATCCGGTGTCGACGGCGTACAAGGGCGTTGTAACTGCTTTCGCCCGAGTCCTCCGTCGCGAAAGCGGCAATACCGGTTTCATCACTCTTGATATCCGTGACCCTGCTCTCGATCCGGAGGCCACTGGACAAGCAACAGCTGAGATTCTACAAAGGTGTTTCTGGCCAGCGTCTCAAGATCAAGAGTCCTCGGAGCCTGAATTCGCATATGAGAATGGTCGAGTGTCGATTCCTCGGGTATTGCCAGATATCACATTCTTGAAGTGGGCTCGTAGCAGCTGGAGTGATTCCACTGTGACCGAGACAGAAAATACTCTCCATCAAGGTGATCGGGCTCTCAAGCTTGAAGTCGCAACTCCCGGCTTGCTGAGCTCGCTCCGATTCGTGGATAATGACTTGTCCACCGAATTAGGAGCTGGCCAGATCGAGGTTAAATCCGATGCCTTTGGCGTTAACTACAGGGACGTGTCTGTAGCCTTGGGACAGGCGACGTCTGGTGCGGAAATGGTTGGCGAGTTCGCCGGCGTCGTTACAGCTGTTGGTCGAGATATGAGAGACTTGTATCAGGTTGGAGACAGGGTCATGGGCTTTGGTACTCAGCCATACAGCAACCTGTCTCGAGTCAACGGCTACCATGCCCACAGGATGCCTAGCGAGATGAGCAACACTACAGCAGCATCGATTTCTTTTGTATATGTGGCGGCGTACCAATGCATAAAGAATATAGCCCGTCTTGAGCAGGGTCAATCTGTTCTCATTCATTCTGCGACCGGGACTGTTGGTCAAGCGGCGATCCAGTTTACACAATCCGTTGGAGTAGATATCTTTTGTACAGTTGGAAGTCGCGAGAAAAGGCAGTTTCTGGTGGATGTTTATGGCATTCCGGAGAGCCACATCTTTTCCAGTCAATCCGGTTCATTCAAGCAAAGCATCATGCGTCTTACCAGTGGTGAGGGTGTGGATGTCGTTCTCAACACGTCAACAGGGGAGATGCTAAGAGACAGCCTTGATTGTGTCAAAAGTCTAGGTGTCTTTATTGAGTTGGGAAAGACTGAGATCCAGAAGGCCTCTCGGCTGAGTATGTCTGCGTTCGAAAAGTCGATCACGTTCAACACCTTTGATCTGATGACTCTGGCTACGCGGAAGCCAAGACAGATACACCAAATGCTTGGTGAAATCATCGACCTCGTTGGGTCAGGGGTACTGCGTCCGGTGCAACCAGTCAACATATATCCCATTGAACAGGTTGAGGATGCCTTCCGCCTGATCAGTGCGAGGAAGCACATAGGAAAGGTCGTTCTTATGGCACAGCCTACATCAACGGTCAAATGTTTACCGGCGAAACCAACACCTTTACGGCTCCGGAAAGATGGTACTTACATCATAGCTGGAGGCCTCGGAGATCTACCTTCAAGGATCTGTCGCTTTTTCGCTACCCGTGGAGCTGGACACATCGTGTCTCTTTCTAGACGCACTATCGACGAGGAGACGAGACGTAAACACACAGCCGCAGTGGAAGCACATGGTGGCAAGCTTCACTTACTCAAATGTGATATCACCAATGAGGAGCAGATGAGGGAAGCAGTCTCATTTTGCAGCACACTGCCTCCTGTCAGAGGTGTTGTGCAGGGTGCCTTGGCACTGAGGGTAAGTAACTGTAAACCCATTGAGTAGCGAAATATTCTGACATTCTTTAGGACCGAACATTTTCTCAGATGACCGTTGACGAATGGAAGCAGCCACTTCAGCCCAAGATTGTTGGAACTATCAATCTAGACAAGTACTTCGCCAGCCCGGACTTGGCCTTCTTCGTGGCACTGTCATCTATCGTGTCTGTCATTGGCAAGTCTGGTCAATCCAATTATGCAGCTGGAAACGGCTTCCAAGACGCTTTTGCACGCGCCCATGCCAACCATCCCCACACTCAATATGCCTCTCTCAACATCGGCGCTGTGTCAATTGATGCCCATGGTGCTTTGGAGGCAACTCAAAACGAGACGGCGATCAGTACCATTAGGGCAAGTCTCCGACAAAACAGTGTCATGGATATCTCGTTTGACGAGTTCTTCACCAACTTTGAATACATTATGACCGACTCTGCTCGAAAGGATGGGCTACATCAGTCGATTCAAGCGGTAACGCGCCAGTCAATGGTGGAAGCCAACGACGAATATCTGCTCGATAATCCCGTTTTCAGCCAGCTGCCACATGCACTGGAAAAGAAGGAGAGTGGTGTCGTCAAGGCTGACAAGGTTGATTTCGCACAGGCGCTGGCTGGTGTCAAGAGTATGGCTGAAGCAGAGCAACTGATTCAAGACGCTTCACTCGCGAAATTTGCTGTCTTCCTCGACCGACCTGTAGAGGAAATTCGAGTGGGTCAGTCATTAGCGACAATTGGGTTGGACTCTCTTGTCAGTATCGAGTTGAAGAACTGGATGGTGCGAACATTCCAGGTCAATCTACAGACCTCCGAGTTGAGCGGTGCTGGCAGCATCACAGCTCTTACAGCAACAGTCGCTTCGCGATCCAAATTGATTCCTGATGAGGTCCGACAAGCGCGACCCAAGGAGACTGACCCTGTCATGGAGGAGTCGTCCATATCGAAGCACGAGAAGACTCAGACGAACCATGGTTTCTATTGTTGCCGGACATGCAAAGACCTGCCCAGATATCCGCTCGTCGATCTAGACGAGGCCGTTAAAGACCTTCTCAACAGTGTCGGTCACTTTGCTCATAATCGAGATGAATACGCAGAGCTCAGTCGCAAAGCCCATGCTCTAGCTGCACCAGATAGTCTCGGTCGCAGACTTTACAATAAGTTGCGTGCCAAGGCTGATGATCCCAATGTGGAGAGCTGGATCGCCGACCTACTTCTCAAGGCCTTACATCTCAAGCGTCGTTACCCACTGGCACCCTTTGGAAATTTCCTGGGTACACATTTCGACAGTCCGACACCACATACCCAGGCGGAGCGGGCGGCTATCCTGACTACGGCATTGTGTGATTTCAAGGCCGATCGTGACACAGGCAGGCTGGAACCTGATTTTCTTGGTACCAGGGCTAACTGTGGACACTCATTGTCCTGGCTGTTCAATGCCGTGAGAGAGCCCAATGTCGACTGTGACAAAATGATGAAGTACCCAGACAATGAGTACGCTGCTGTGCTGCGACGAGGACATCTCTTTAAGGTCCCACTAAAGCAAGGAGAGACAACTGTTTCATATGACATGCTTAAGGCAACGTATCAAGCCATCCTCGATCTAGACTTGGAAGACAGCTCTTGGGCTGGCATGTTGACAACTGATAATCGCGATTCGTGGGGATTGGTAAGTGACGTCCTCCACTCCAACATGTAACTGAACTAACACTCTTTTAGAATCGACAGAAGTTGCTTTCTTTGGACATCAAGAATGTGGTGTATTTCGGAACTATTGAGGCTGCTGTATTTGTGATGTGTCTTGACGACAATAGCCCCGTTACGCGTGCAGACAGAGTTCGCTATGGTTACATTGGAGATTCTTTCAACCGCTGGCACGACAAATGCACCCAGGTTATTGTCACAGCCAACGGGCGCTCGGCGACTATCTTTGAGCACTCGATGATTGATCTCATGACCGTTTCTCAGCTTTCACAGAGACTTCAAAATGCCATCAACACTCTTGGTCCTGCGAATGAGACAGTAAGCAACGGCAATATTACCATTGATACAGCTAGTCTCGAGGAGATTCCTCTGGTCACGACAGAAGACATTGATAGTCACATCGAAACACTTCGTCAAGACTATCTTGCCATCACATCCAGGAAACAATATGTCCCACATGTCATCAACTCTTTTGGCAAAACGCTCTTTCTCAGTCACTCAGCACCCATCAAGGCAACTGTAGACCTAACAATTCAGTTAGCCAGTCGATTGTACTTTGGATACCTGCCAGCCAGTTGGGAAACTGTATCTACGGCTCACTTTCATCTTGGCCGTCCAGAGATCGTCCAAGTGGTTCTCAAATCAGTTATGGACTTTTGCGACGCCGCTCTTGACAATTCCGTGCCACGTGTCGAAGCTCGCGCCAAACTCTTACAAGCGGCACGCGAGTGCAATGCTCAAATCGCCAAGGGAACGGAGGGAAAGAACTACTTTAGGCTGATGGATGTGATTGAGGTTATGTCGCAGGATCAGAAGGAAGAAGAGATCCCAGAGCTCTTCTCCGATCCCGTCTGGAAGAGGGGGTACCCGCAGCTGATCATGCAAACGATGGTGGAAACGAAACTTGCAGAAGATCCAGGGTTCACTATGCCACACCCAGAATCTGTGTGGATGAACTATACTGTCTTTGATGATTCGTGAGTTTTTGCAATCCTCATATGGTTACTATGGTGCTAACAAACAATAGTGTTGAAGTGTGCTTCGTCAGTCCAGTGGACAGCGCAGATCGTTTTGGGGCCGCTTTGGATCGGGCAGCGGAGATTGTCAAGGATATTATTTCAGCACGGGATTAATAGGAGGAAAGGCTTAAGATGACTACATTTTAGGAATAGGGAGACTGGGAGTTTGGTGAAGCCTATTTCTCCGTTTAGTCAGATGCAAAGCGAAGACATTCAAATTTGCTTTTTTAACAGTAAAAGAAGAAATCGAGCAATACTTGTATTGTTTATCTGTATTGATCTTGACCCTGTCAGAAATAATATGAATGTAACTCTACATGGTCTTAATTGACCAACAGGTATGTTACTATATTGACGGTTGAGTCTTGTAACTCATCTCGAATCCCCAATTTCTATCTAAATCTCACCGTAGCTGATAGAAATTTCATCGGTTCTTCTGATCCCACCATTGTCGTTCTGATTCTTGGTGTCGCGCAGAATACTCTCATCACTCGCGTTATTGGCATTAAAGACAATCACGGTTTGATGCGAGGGGCCACTAGGCGCCTCTGTGCCAGTCCCAGTTCCAGTCCCATACTTCTTCCCGCTGTGATTACCATACATCGGAAGCTTGTAGTTGCTGTTACCGCCAGAGCTGTCGCCTTTACTCCCGTATCGGAAGCGGACATAGAGGGGACGCAGGACGGGGATAGACGAGCACATTATTGTGGCGGTACTTTCGGTGGCGGACCATATAAGCATGTCCACAGTGTCATCTAAATACAGTTAGCAAGTTGAAGTAAGCAGCGGAATTGAGACAACTTACAGATGTACTCCTCGGCGTTGAGTCCGTCCAAAGCCACTGTTCGAACAATACCACATATCCCAGCACTGGTTCGTTAGCTTCGAACTTCCCTTTTTAGATCCGAATGCCTTACAATATACCAAGACTCAATCCACAAGCCACTGTTATCTTCTCTTTTCGCTTCATGTTAAGCTCCCAGATGACGAACCAGGGAAGGATAGCAAAGCAAAAATCAGCAACGACGAACCAAGCTGCAAGAGTCAGTGACGAAGTGGTGCATCAACCGGGGGACTTACATCCGACCGTCAGTCCGACCTTGGCAAAGTCTATCCAACAAGTCCCCGTGATCCTCTTGTCCCAGGTACTCTCAACTGGGTCACACTGCACCACGGCAACAATACTTGAAAACAGCGTGATGCCAACCGTGCCTGCAAGAAAGGCCCAAATGAAAGTCTTTTGGAATCTGTTCCGAACGATACGCAGGAGAAAGATACCCACGGCGCATTTCCCCACGCCGATGAGTAGAATACCGGCTACTTGACTGTATACCTCCAGCTCTACAGCTTTAAAATATGCATCTGGGTTTCCGATATCGTTGAATTTTCGACCGATGCCGTATTTCGTCCCGGCGGATACGAAGGCAGAGTAGATTATTTGGAGGACCTGTAAAAGTATTAGTGTTGGTTTGGCTATTTGGTAAAACTGATTATACCAGAGCAAGAAGAACAAGATAGTCATCAGGGCCAACGGAATGGAGGATTTGGGATCTAGTATAGAGGCGAAGGCCGACGAAGACTATACAGACAACGACTTGGACCCAGAGTACCACATTCAGCATGGGGCCCATGCCTCCATAGTAGCTAGTCATGGCTGCAGACGAAAGGAATGAATAGACAATAGAATAGAAAACAGCCTTTCCATATAGCTGAATCTAACAGGAGGAACTTGCGACCTTATCGACCCTTGCAAGAGAATCAACATCGCCCCTGATCAGCGTAGAGAAAACAACATATCAGGAATTTCCAAAAGTATCGTCAATATCGTCAAGGAAAAAGAAAGAAATGAGACATTGGTAACCACTAGCGTGTTTTGGACCCCATTGGTAAAAATGACAGGTTCGTTACTGGGTAGGGACGGCAACACAAACTGAGACTTGCAACATGTTGGTGATCCTTGTTGATTGGCGGCCAAGGATAACGTGGAAGTAAGATATTGGGCTGGGCATTGAGCCGCTGAACAGAATGGACAGCGATGCGTAGGTCCTTAACTTCCTTTGTTCCTTGTTGGCTCTTCAGTTTCCATCAATCCAATGCGAAGTACACAAGAAACTCTGTAGTGAAAGAATGTCACCATATCTCTTCTTTGATATCGATCTGTTTGAGGGCATATATGAACCGAGATTATAGATCATCAATATAGTATCTGCCGAAACTTGTTGGCCGAAACAGACAAAAATTGTGATGAGGCGGGATCCAAAATCATACGACAAAGGTATTCCTTCAGCCGAAAACGCTTTGACAACAAAGCTTGGCCAAGTCTATAATATCGTTTCGTTTCTCTTCTCTTTACTCTTACCTCTTGTCTCCCCGCACCCGTTTCTAAGCGAGAGTTCGCTTATGCGGTTGGCTTTGTTTAAAAAAAGCAATTTCGAACCAGGACCAACAAAAACATGCAAGATAGAGGGGAAAGAACCCACTCTGGGAGATGACAGTTGTGTGATCTGAGCCGTTTGAATTATCTTTAACTGGTGATAATTTGTTGGTTAGCATTGCATCAATGCTATACGCGTGTTGGGGGTAGACCCTATCATAAAGGATAATACAGTGACGTTTCTATTCCTTCATTTGTCCAGTATGGAGGATCAAGAAAAGTCAAGTCTGTATAATGTCGGGCTGCCAAGTGAACCAGTGGACATATTAGAACTAGAAACATAGGTAGCATGTACCTGGCTTGGGGATGTCATGAGGTCTCGACCAGGTCTTTGTATCTTATCTTATCACCTTATCAATGCCATCAATGAAGGGAGCCTACTTTGTGTGTCCCTTGATTCAACGACTCAGCCAATTAAAGATCGATCCAAGCCTACGAAAAAGAGAACTTATGCAGCCAAGAAGGAGTATTACGCTGATCATTGTTCCGCCTCCCGGGTATACAAGTTCTTTCAGCCGCCTCTCAGCCGTTGAGAGGCGGTCTTAGCTCCTTCCAGCAGGGCTCGGGCTGTGATTAATCTAACCGACGTTCCTCGTGGATCATGATCCTAGTACATAGCCTTGTCCTGCAGTGACTCGACCAACAACATGGAACGGTATTCTATAAAAATAATTTTATATCACAAGAGAGAAATGATTTATCATAGAGATACTCGTCAGCGGGGAAAGGTTCCGGTACCCGCCGTGCACTCCCAGTCTTTCCTCTTTCCGATCAATTATCATATTGAAGGACCGGTACGGTAGTATCGAGAACAAGTCACTTGCATCAAAAGTCATGTTTGACTTATCCTAGTAATTAAAATGATTCGTGTGTCTTTCCTCCACTGTACAGCTCGAGGCGGGGAAGAGAGATTGATTGTACTTATACAGCTAGATCAACTCTCTTTCTCTTTGACTCTAATACTCAATATTTCCACCTTGGCTCATAATCACTCTTACCACATATCAATAAAATGGGCTCCATAGGCCCCTCAACGGATTCTATCATCGCTACCCTTGATGGAGTTTATCCACATCAATTCGGTGGCAATGAAGTTGAGCGTCTGCGAGTTCGCGCAGCTGCTCGTCGTCTTCTAGCAAGGGTCGAATCACCCTACGAACGAGCCTGGGGTTTCGGTTTTGAACATCCAGCTGTCTTTGCTGCTCTTCAGACTTGTATCGATCTTGGTTTATGGAAAGCTTGGACCGAGGTTGGTGGCGGGAAGAAGACTATTGACGATTTGGTAGCCATGACAGGCCGGGATGTCGAGACTAACTTGCTACGTGAGTTTATTTCTACTCATTGATAGGAAATCTCATTCTCACATCTTTAAGGTCGTCTTTTTCGATTGCTAGCAGCTTTCAACGTTGTTGAAGAAACAGGCCAAGACACCTTCAAACCAACACCCTTCTCGTACGCCATAGGCGACGAATCAACCAAAGTCCGAGCATCCCTCGAGGCAGCGTGGGTATTTTTCTAGTCACTCTGGTACCTTGACTGACTATATGCAGAACTCAGCATTACATCTCAGCTGGCCAAAACCTTCCTAAATATCTGGCCAAGATTGGTTACAAAGAGCCCACAGCAGCGGAAGAGAGCAACTACGCAGCAAGTGACCCAGAAGGTCTTAACTTTTTCAGTCGACTTCAAAAGAGTCCAAATTATTATGAAGCTTTCACAGGACATATGGAGGCCTGGACTGCATGGAAGACACCGTGGACAAAGATATATGACCCAAGCAAGTTGATTGACGGCGCTGATTTGAGTAAACCTCTTGTTGTTGATGTAGGAGGTAACACGGGGATTGATATTTCGCACGTTCTCAAGGCGAGACCCGATTTGCCTGGTGGTGTGCTGGTTCTGCAGGATCTTCCAGAGATTATTGAAAAGGTTGATGTCGATGAGAAGATTACGGCTCAGGCTCATGACTTTTTCAAACCCCAACCAGTAATTGGTACGTCAACTCACTCATATTCTGATATCCATCACTAATGCCTGACAGGGAGCCGTGTCTATTTTATGCACGCCGTTTTCCACGACTGGCCTGATGCCGAAGCTAAACAAATTCTTCAGCACACCAAGAATGCCATGACCAAGGGCTACTCAAAGCTTTTCATTTATGACATTGTGGTTCCACCAACAGGAGCTGGTATCAGCCAAACCACCATGGATGTTCAGATGATGTCTCTTCTTTCAGCATCGGAGCGGACCAAGAGTCAGTGGGAGAGTCTCTTGGAGGGAGCGGGATTTCAGATTATCAAGTTTTGGCCGGATCCTCAGCAGTATGAGATGTTGATTGAGGCCGAGATTGCTTAGTGGGGTGTCTGGTTAAAATCTACGTCAGTGGTCTGATATATCCTGTCACTGAGACCAGGAGAGCATTACACACGTGCTTAGGGTTCTTATATATGATTAGTATATCTCTTTTTATTATGATTATGACCTGTATTTCAACAGAGAATTCAGCGAAACAGTTCCTACAAACCCAAGTCTCTTCTCTGCCTCTGGGATACTTTGGCCACATCAGTAATCTAGAATGAGCCCATTCGATCCGTCAATATCCTCCCATCAGGGCTGCAACCAATCTGATAACTCCTGAACTAGCCCGCTGTAGAGATAAACAACGATTGGAACAAACAATAATTCAAATGTTAACCAACAATATTTGGTGACGGTTGCGTTTGCGCCACGAACCTACATGTTTGTTATTTAGCCGTCTCAGTGGCATGATTCGGAGTAATATCCCACCGAGATAATGCAAGCATAACGCGAATCTTTGCTCAATGTTGTATTTTAGAATTCACTGATAAGTTTAGTATCGGCTCACAATAACACAGTTCCAAGCAGCAGTCACAGTACTCCGTCATTATTTCTCTCCAAGTCACAACATTACATCCAATACTATGATGGTTCCATCCAAAACTGTCGCTTTCTTCGGCGCCAGCACTGGCATCGGACTCTCAGCTCTTAAAGAGACTCTGGCCGCTGGTCACCACTGCATCGCGCTGTGTCGAGTTCCTGCCAAGTTGGATGCCCTCAGCGCAGAATATCCCAGTCTCCTCCATATCATCGAGGGTAATGCTCATGACTCCAAGGCCGTGAGCAGTTGTTTAGTCAAAAACGATGGTCAACTTGTGGATGAGATACTCTTTTCAATCGGTGGTAAACCTATTCCATTGAGAATGACCATCGATGACCCCAAAGTCTGCCAAGTCGGCATGAATGTTCTTCTCGAGTCTCTCGCAGATCTTCGGAACAAAGGTGCTACTGGAAGACCACTTGTCATTGCCCTCAGCACAACTGGCACATCCCGCTTTGGCCGAGATTATCCCTTTGCCTTGACCTTGATATACAGCCTGGCCTTGGCAGTGCCTAGGGATGACAAGATCGCCATGGAAGAGAAGTTGATTGCCAGTGGTGAGGACTTTTGTATAGTTCGAGCCAGCTTGTTGGTCAACGGCAAGAGCCAAACTCCTGTTCGAGTGGGTGTTGAGGATCCCAAGACGGGACGGCAGAGCCAAGAAATTGGTTATACTATCTCGAGGGAAGATGCGGGTCGATGGATTGCTGAGAATCTGATTTTGCAGAGAAAGGATGAGTATGTGAACAAGATTGCGTCGATCACTTGGTGATAGTAGTCTAGGGTGGATGAGTCTGAGGTATTGTGAGGGTGATGGAATCTTGGAAAGGACCGGGATTGGGTTACAGATTAATGACTCTGGGTACCATTAAACTTTAATAAATCAGATAGCCAGTATATATGAGACGGCTTGACGCGTGTTCATAAACATGGAACTATCCACTTATCTTCAGCCCTGGCTCATTTGCCGACTATGAATTGTCAAACAACACAGAAAAGCCTACCGACAGCCCAACACGTGGGCGATGTGATAAACCCGCAGAAGACAATTTCATAAAATGCAATGGCTGGTTCTTTTGCCGTTTATTTGAAACGTCTTGATTAACCTTAACTCGAACAACAGTAACACAGATAGTTTTGCCATACGTTACTCATGGCCTGCCTGTATGACGACATTCATTCCAGCCGAGTCTCCCGAAACGAAACCCTTTTAAGGGACTGGCAAGTCAGCTGGGTTAGGTAAAGATCCAAGGTGGCTTCAATTTAGATGATTATGGCGGGCGCTAAAAACGCCCTCAATTGAAAGGTGTGGCTTTCTCGAAGCTTTGTTTTGCTGAAGAAACTTGTCCCTGCAGATAATTAAGTTTGGTTTAATTTAATTAGTCGGATGAGCCCCGAGACGCGTGGTCACTCCGACTGACGACTGTTCATCATCTTATTAGGGAAGATACTCTCTTACATGGATTCGGTCAAATATGCGGCTGACCGGTAATAACAGACAGCGGTCGGCGATAAAATACCTCTTGAGTGGAATGCATCGCCAAGGAATTCCACTCTACCTGGTTCAATTGGTATATGTATGGGTAGACTACCCTGCATCTGTTGGGTTCACAAAAAGGATACTTGCAGATCGTACGGGTAATTCACAGAGATCCATCACAGACCGATAACAATAAGACCCGCCTGTCTCAAAAGGTCCCTCGGTTGGAGCCTCTTGGAGGCATTTCTGCCTTGTCCTTTTGTAGCGTAGAAG
Organism: Fusarium transvaalense; assembly: GCA_013623685.1. Lineage (NCBI taxonomy): Eukaryota > Fungi > Ascomycota > Sordariomycetes > Hypocreales > Nectriaceae > Fusarium > Fusarium transvaalense. The sequence continues at coordinate 107,565 of JABFFG010000082.1, forward strand.
AAAACGATGACGACAAAAGCTTTGAATATACAAGGGTCAGTAGGTAGCAAAAGGCCCTGGAATGAGGGGTCAACTACCGCAATCAAAAAGATCGACGCCTCCAAATACCACAGGGAGCTAGTCTTGGTTTAGTTTGGTCTGACTCCCATAATAATAAGCGAACAAAAGATCCTCAAAGCGATAAGACAAAGACAAAGACACTCCAAGAGACTCCAGAGAGACTGACTTGACTGGTTGAGAAACAAGAAAAGATGGACAAAGATAATTGGAGAAGAGCTCTCCAAGATAGGAAGGTCTTTACATCTCCAATTCTCCCATTATTTGTTATTACTAGTCTTGTATTGCTAAGATCTTCTCACCGAGAACCGGAACTTTTGACTCTTGTCCCCCTCCCCGTGCGCTGTTCCTCTTGGGGCAGTTCAACCCATGGTCATGGTACATGGGTAATGCAAGATGCCGTTCGAACCGTTTTCCCTTTGGAAAATGCCTGGTCCAACAGACGAGATGCAAAGTGCCGTGTTTCCGTGCTGTGACATCAATTTTCAAATGACGCGAGTTTTTGGTTCTTGATCAAGTCCCACCATATAATGCCCTATCCTATATAATACCATACCCTCAGTCTTGGCTTTTCATTCACCTACTTGCATGACGACCATACTATTCCGTAATTCTCCAAAATGCGGTTCAGTCTGATCAGCGGTAGCTTTTTGGCGCTCGGCTCTTTTGTCGAGGCTGGTTTCAACCAAGGCGCCATCAGAGCCTTTAACCATCCTAATCCCCGCCACTATGACCAGAAGCGCGCGCCTGTTCCCCCAAGGCCGTCTTTTGAAAAGCGAGCCAAGTCAAAGTTTCTGAACAAGAATTCGGAAAAGTTTGCGGTCAATGGATCTGCTATTCCCGAGGTGGACTTTGATGTCGGAGAGTCTTATGCTGGACTTTTGCCTATTTCTCAAGATCCTGATGAGGAGAGGGAGTTGTTCTTTTGGTTCTTTCCTAGTACCAATCCCGATGCTGGTGAAGAGGTTCTCATCTGGTAAGTTAATCGAGACCGTTTAGTAAGACAATGCTAACAGTTTGTTTAGGTTGAACGGTGGTCCCGGATGTAGTTCCCTCAGTGGTCTTTTGACTGAGAATGGTCCTTTCTTGTGGCAACAGGGTACTCTCGCCCCTACACCAAACTCATACAGCTGGACCAACCTGTAAGTCTCCACATCCGATTGACTCGTTTCTCATACTAACACCATCAGAACCAATGTCATCTGGATCGAACAACCCGTTGGTGTAGGTTACAGTCAAGGAAAGCCCAACATCACCAACGAAGTAGAACTTGGTCTCCAATTCATTGGCTTCTGGCGCAACTTCATCGACACTTTCGATCTCAAGGGTGCAACAACCTACATCACCGGCGAATCCTACGCAGGATTCTATGTTCCTTACATCGCCGACGCTTTCATCACTGCCGCTGATGACGACTACTACAAGCTCGGCGGTGTAGCCATCAATGATCCTCTCATCGGCGATGCCACCATTCAGCAGCAAGCTGTCATTCTCCCTTTTATCGAATACTGGGAGAAGCTGTTTTATCTCAACGAGACAACCATGAACGCTCTTCGCTGGACCCATCAGCACTGTGGGTTCGACAAGTATCTTGAGAAATACGGAACTTTCCCTCCGCCCGAGGGCAAGTTCCCTGTCTTGCCGGATCCTTATCTGGACACTAAGAACTACACATGTGATATGTTTGACTTGGGTTACGCTGCTGCTCTCGATCAAAACCCTTGCTTCAACATTTATCACATCACTGATACTTGCCCTACTACTTACAGCCAACTCGGTATTGTCAACTCGGTAAGTTCTGTCTCGTTCTTTCAAGAAATTGATACTAACCAGAAACAGGGCGATTATGCTCCTCCTGGTGCTGAAGTCTACTTCAACCGCACAGATGTCAAGAAAGCTCTCCACGCTCCTGTAGACAGCACCTGGTACCAATGCACACGCAACAATGTCTTTGGTTTCGGAAACCCCAACTCCACCCGCAGCGACACATCTCTCGCTCCCGCCCAGAACGACGTCCTCAAGCGAGTCATCGAGCACACCAACAACACCATCATCGGAGTTGGTCGATTGGACTTTATCCTCCCTCCCAACGGAACACTCTTCGCTCTCCAAAATGTCACCTGGAATGGAAAGCAGGGCTACCAGAGCTACCCTCAAGACAAGCAGTTCTACGTGCCCTTCCACCCAGAGTACAACGGCGGACGTCTTAGCGAGGCTGGTATTGTTGGACAGTGGGGATACGAGCGTGGTTTGACATACTACGAGGTTCAACTTGCGGGACATGAGCTTCCTGGGTACACTGCAGGTGCTGGATACCGTGTTGTCGAGCTTCTCCTCGGAAAGATCAAGAACCTGGGAGTCATTGAGGACTTTACTACTCAGAAGGGCGACTTCCAAGGTAACGCTACGTCGACGACTTTGTCGGGCTTGAAACCATTGGAACATCCCTTTGGTCGTCCGTTCAATCTTTAAGCGAGCGTTTGGTTTAATACTAGATATCTTTGTAGATAAGGGTAATTAATCATGTATTCTTCTGTAAAGAAACCAGTTGCAGCTTTTTCATCCATGAAGTGATTGAAAAATGAGGATATTCTTATCCTGGGTGAAGCAGTCTAAGAAGTCTGCATTGTAAGACATTCGCAATAAATCAAGAATAGTTTCATTGAGTAATTTAAAGCCACAATACTCAATAGAATTACAGACATGCATGATTCAGGTATTGGAAATTTGAATAAGCTTATCAGTATTAAAAAAGAAAAACAATAATCAGTTGCTGAGGCTGAGGCTGAACTATTGATTTATAGTCTACGCCCCACTATTGCCCAGACCTCAGGGGTCATGTATACAAAAACAAACGTCTCATCTCTTTTCTACATTCTGTGGTTTTGCATTTACTTTCAGTCTTGTCGCTTGTTATAATGTACCCTCGTATTCTGTTCTCCTTGGGCGTTGGCCTGTCTGGCCTTGGTCTAGCTGTCGGGAGTGTCTGTCGACCACGTACTACAGGTAAGAACAGCAGCGAACTATGAAGGATACACATTTAATCTGATAACTGTGTCCACAGGTCCGTCTGTATCGACAGTCGAATCTTCTACTGTAGTGTCTAGGGCCACAGGGGAAAATCTCGCAACTTCGACGCCATTCGATACCAGCCCTGTGTCTACTACAGAGGCTGCAACAGAAACTAGTTATACTGAAGCCGAGGCTATTACGACTGGGACTGTCACGGATTCTACTACCGAGACACTCGAAACTACTGTCACAGAAGCAATCTCGACTGATAGTTGGACAACTGCAACCACCACAGTCGCCGAGACTACCACGTCCGAATCTTTACCCTACCCCACAGCTTTCAACATAGTCCCCTCAACAGGCCCTGTCGAAAACAAAGTCCTCAAAGGTAGATCAACCGACGGTGCATACGTTCTGTTCAACGGAGCATTCGGCCAAGACCTTACTCTCTCCTACGAACCCGAAACAGGCCGTCTTCGCGCCTCAGACAGTCTCTACATATGCGCTTCCTACAACTACTAACTCAGGACCGCGTCTTTGACAACTTGTGAGGCTTCTAGAACTTCCTTGTATGTCAAGTGTGACGCTCCAACGGGGGAGAATCTGCAGTGTAGGATGCCAGCTTGTACCTCTAGACTGGTGCATGAAGAGCAGCCTCCATTTGCACTCGTGTCGATTACTGAGTGTGATCCCGATGCGGCGCCTTGGACGCAGTTTTATACGAGGATATATCAGGGAAGCGTGCGGTGGGAGTGGCATGCTGATATTGGAGCTGGAGACGCTTCAGATTCGAGTTTGACGCCGATCGACATTCGCATTGTGGCGATTTAATTAAAAGAGAGGACGTCACACGTTTTTAGTATGAATGCTTTCACATAGGGAAATGTGGACTTGTAAAACGCTTGACTTTCTGATGTTTGATGCTTCTTTCTTTACACAGCTTTTACATAGGTGTTATATCGATCCTATAGTTACATTGACTTAGAGCCGGGATCCACCAATTCGAGTTCCCTGGCCATTCTTCTCATAAACTTTGTTTCCTCCAAACCACGTCTCATCAACCTTGACATCCAAAAGCCCTTCAACTTCTAGCATACTAGGCAAGACCATAAAATCCGCTCTCAACCCCTCTTTCAAACTTCCTGTCCAAGTCTCAGCAAACCTCGAATACGCAGCACCATACGTCGCAGCCTTCATGGCCTGCGTTAGAGTAAGCGCGCTCTTCTTATTGGTAACCTTGTCCATATCCGGCTCCAGCGCAGACTTTCTTGTTGTAGCATTATACAAGTTCGGGAACGGCAGATGTCGGGCTGTCGGTGCGTCTGTGCCAATGGCTACGTTTGCGTGGCCGTCGAGACACTCTTTATAAGGGAATGCATCTTTCCACGCTGATGGCTTCACGAGCTTGGAGTATCCTTCGAGAATTGCTGGATCGCTATGGACAGGCTGTACTGACGCTGTGATGCCGAGACCACCAAGTCGAAGGGCGTCTTCTGGGGTGGCCATTTCCAGATGCTCTATCCTGTGTCGAGCGGTGGGATTGTTGGTGCTCGCTATTGCTTCGATGGCCTGTGTGACGGCTACATCGCCGATGGCGTGAATGGCGCATTGCATACCGGCTTTTGTAATTTGCTTCAGTGCTCTGTTCAAAGCCTCGGCTGGCCATAATGGCTGTACTAGATCAACTGATTCGCCGTAGGGATATGATAGCGCTGCTGTGCAGCCGTCTACTACACCGTCGCCAATGATTTTGACACCAACGATGCAAAAGTCTGGGGACTTTGAGGGGTGGAACTTGTTGTGCATATCGATAGCTTCCTGGACTTTTGCATCAAGAAGGGCCTGGTCTGATTCATAAGGGATGAACCAGTGTGCTGCAACGTGCAGATTGATGCCCTTGGTTTCTCGTAGTACTCGCAGGGCTTCCCAGGCTATCGCGTCCATGGCCATGTCTATGACTCCGGTGTATCCTTCAGCAGAGTAGGCCTCAATTGCTCTTTCAAACGCCTCCAGCTTTTCCTCCATGGAAAGCGACTGGATTAGAAATGGCCAGATAAAGGCTGTAACAGCGCCTTCGGCTAGAAGACCGGTTGGATTGCCGTCTTTATCACATGTGATGAACTCTGGAACTTTGGCTTTCATCTCTTCCATGGGCAACTTTTTCAAAGCCGCGGTGTTACACCACGCCGAGTGAAGATCATTCGCGTCGATGAAAATGGGCCTTGGGTCGATATCATCAATCATACTCGCCAGTCCAACGCCGTCCGTCGCAGACTGAAGCCATCCTCTGCAAAGGATATGCGGCAGATCAGGGTTACGTGCTGCAAAGTCTGATAGTCTCTGTCGGATTTCCTTCAAAGACTTGCACCCTCCGAGATCTAGTTTCTGCTGTGACAGACCAAAGAATAAAAGGTGGACATGACTGTCGATGAAGCCAGGTAGGACAACTCTGTTGTTGAGATCCAAAACCTTGGCGCCATGAGACTTTGCCTTTTGAACTGCATCATGATTTTGCGGACCGATGTAAGTGATTTTGGAGTCTTGTGTGATCATACATTCTTGGTGAGAAGTATGAGTGTTGGTGAGGAATCGACCATTGACAAAGATCTTTGGAGAAGCCATGATGATGATGGAAGAAGATGATTGACGGTATTAAGTTATAAAGGAACAGAAAAAACGAGGGGATATTCATATATAAACAAAAGTTTGAAAGTGTCGTCGAAGGCGGGGGGACATATCAAGACTAACTAACATGGAGACTAATTCGTTACTTTAGACTCTCAGCGCGTGCACCTTCTAAATCCTGAAGAAATCGGCGAACCAGATTGCCCCTCGAAATACCATATTAGTGTTTGAGTGGAACGCTGGGGATGTCTAACGGATCGACCTGCTGGAACAAGTTAGATCCAAAGCCAAGCGGAGAAAGCGAGAACGATCTCGACCAGGGCTGTGAATGGCTTAGGCGAAGCAAGTCTTTATGCTGGGGAATAAAACGGGGAATCATCGCTTAGAGCTTCTTCGTTAATGTAAACAAAAATATCCCCCGCAAATTATTCATTCTATTCCAGGTACCGCCACCCTATACTGGTCATGGAAATACTACATGCGAGGGGCGGAAATTTCTGATATTCCAACACTTCTTCCCTTTTGTGATGAAACATTTGCTTCTTTTAAAAGAAATGATTGCTGTAACTGCGAAATACTTAAGGCATGCAGCCATGCAGATTACACAACCTTTCTGCGGCAAATGTGTCACACGATACTGAGATGTAGTGTTCGACTCATAATTTTGGCTATCAAAGTCTTGTTTTATACAACAGTCGCTCCATAAGAACAATATACTTAACAATTCACTGCACTGCTTTCTCAATAATGTCAATCACCTTCAACATAGCCTCCTCTCTCAAAAACGGCACATGCCCAGAATCGATAGTCTCGAGAACAACACCCCCTCCCATAGCTCCCGCCATAGCATGCTGTCCTTGGGTGGGAATGGCATTATCCTGATTACAAGCAATATACGTCCTTGCCACTGTGACATCCGTCGCGACAAAATCCGAAGGTGTTTCGAAACTTGCCGTGCTCTGGTGGACACATTCTGCCACGAATTTGTCGCCGTCTTCGGAGGAAAGGTCGTTGTAGAAAGTGTCTTTTGCCTTGTCGTTCAAGTACAAAATATCATCCTGAGAGGTAGCAAGTGTCAGCACCGAGATTCTGTCGTTAGTAGGGTAGATACACTTACAGTTCGATCAATGAAAGGATCCAAAGTTCCTCCAATAGCAGTCAAGAGAGAAAGACCTTTCAGGGGAAGTGCAAAGGATGCGACATAAACAACATGCACAATTCCACCAGACAAGCCTTTTGCCTCTCGCTCGTGGAGTTGATATCCCTCAACAGCAGCAGATCCCGGAATACCACCGTAGCTATGACATACAACAACAATTCGCTTTCCTTCATCAAGAGAAGGTTGGAGTGCTTCCCGGATGACTTTCACGTCATCTTTGTGTGTCTTTCCCTTGATATCTTCAACAGCTCCAGCTGAGACGTTATCAGGCTGAAGAACAGTATAACCTTTGGCAGTCAGCGATTGAGCGAATGCTTTGTAGTGGACTTTGCGATGCCAAGCGCCTTGGACAATGGCAATGACTGGCTTTTCGGTATCTGTGGACATCTTGGATAAGCCGGTGGTGGTTGAGGTCCTTGAGTGTCTGGACTGGAGTGGTTTGTTGTCTTGACGAAGCGTCATATATAGTTGGATATTCGGGTGGGGTGAGCACTAGACCCGTTAGGCAGTTAGCTAGTCCTGTCAGTCTTATTGTGCTTCTACTCCGTACGCCGTAGGAATACAGTTAGTCCTGTCAGCCTTATTGTGCTTCTACTCCGTACGCCGCAGGAATACAGTTAGGCGTTGTTAGTACAGGCAGTTGTTGGATGTCTTCACTTGGTAAACCGGATGTTCCTCCTCCTCTCAGCGCCTGTCAAAGGATGACTAGTTACTCATCCCATCTTCCACTTTTCATGTTTCCTGGTAGAAATAGATAGAATTAAAAATAGACAATAGATAATTCGTGCTTTTCCCAGTTCACTGCTGGCCTTGCCCTGAAGGATTCAGTCACATAACTGCTTATTGTTGAATCCTGTCAGCAATAGTGCTGATGGTATCGCGAGCATGCAGATACTACATTCCCAATCACAACCGAAGTCCTCTCCTCCAGCATATCAGCTTCATATAACTAGCGGAGAATTAATTCCGATAAAGCAAAAAGTCTTTCTAGGGAATCAGCTTTCGTATCACAGCCACGTAAGATCCGACTTCCCACCTGGCATCATAATTCTCAACGGCCACCCCTTAACTTGGTAAATCTCCCCCACAATCTTCTTCAACCAGGTTGTCGCAAGAACAGGAAATACAAATTCAAACCTCTCCCTCATAGTCACTTCCACAGCCGCGTCCCATGCTCGCTTGGCTCCCTCGTTATCACCAAGGGATATTCGTGCATGGGCGACGGAGAGGTGAATAATAGCTGCTATCCACCCATGTCTAGAATGAAACGTTGAAAGATCTTGCATCTCTTGGCCGGCTAGATTCCAGAGCATCAAAGCTCCCATGTGATCTTCGAATTCGTGCTGGATGCGCGCTGAGAGGATGATACGTCTCATTCTGAGGACTTGATCGTTTAGATCGTCCAACTCGGGTGGTTCAACTTTGATAAGCGCTTCCAGGACGGATTTCGCATTATCGTATTGACCAAGTCCAATATAGGCTTCTCCCATTGCCATAGACAATCGTCGAAATGGCCGACCCTTTTTGATAGACATATTATCAAGCTCGGCTTGTATAATCTGAAGAGCCTTATCGTACTCATGCAACTCGCAGTGAATCTCTGCTAGCCTCGTGACAATGAGCAATTTTGTGTTGTGTCGTATAGGCATCGTAGAGTTCAACCACAAATGTTGTTCCAAAGAAGCCCTGGTCGTTTTGAAATCTCCAATCGAATGAAAGAATTTCGCCGCGACACCCTGTAATCTCCTCGTCACCTCAATCTCGAAAGTCGAAAGCGGATGAATACCTTCCCAGCTATATATCATCGCGGCGACATCTTTATCATAGCGATGAATTTTATTCTCGATGCTAGAGATGTGCAGTCTTCCTCTCAAAGCATTATCAGATCTTGTGTTCGCCTCATGCTGTTCTGACGACAGAAACTCGTTAATGATAGTCTCTGAGCGCTCAAAGTTTCCGTCTTTGCCAGATAGTATACTGTCGAAGAGGGTGACGGATGCTTGATAGTAGAAGGGCATGTTTTTGCGTAGAAGAGTCTTTGCTCGTTCGATGGCGGCGATTCGGATACTGAAGAGGTCGCGTTCGCAGAAATAGAGGAGGGCTTCGATAACACACGTTCTTAGGGATGTTGGGATTCGTTTTTGCGATGTTAATTTGTCCAGGAGATTCCAGATTGCTTTTTTGAGCGGAAGGGTCCTGCAACGTATTAGCTGAGTGATGGAGAGTGGGCTGAGGGGTGGACGTACCAGTTGACCTTTCCTTCGTAGCAAGGAGGGCAGGCGAAGCACAGTAGTCGAAGAGCTGTCGTTTCCCAATCTTCTATTGTCTGTGGTGACAAGCGATGTGCAATCTCTTCTTTTGCTTGGGAATGAAGGGATAAAATGACTGTACCATCCTCCAAGGTTTGTTGAGTTACCTCTGGTCGTTGTTTGACTTGTGACAACACATCATCGTTGGATAGCATGGCAACAAGATCCGAGCTAAATCCAAAGTCGACAGCACTGATACTCTGTATCTCTCCGCCATCTGTCCAACGTCGCATTGGTATCTTGATACTTTTTAAAAGGTCGACTGGGACATCAGTTCCTCCTAGTGCAAGAAGGAGAAGAAGTTGTTGCTCGGATGGTAGAAGACAGTCTCCATATTCTGAGAAGAGGTTGCGGAAGGATAGAGTGAGTGTCGGGTCTATCACTTGTTAGTGTAAGCTGCAGAATAGTTGAGAGGTGTGTACCATTGAGTTGCTCTGTGATTAGACTCTGCACGAAATGTGTCAAATCGGGCGCATCAGAACCAAGGTTCTGCAGATGGTCAAATGCTTCATTATCATCCATATTCAGGTATCTCTCATATCTGTCCAAGTTAGTATAGTCAATTGGATTAAAGTAATTTGGATTACTCACGTTGAAGCGGGTACTTCCAGAGGAAGCCAAAGAATCGAACCAACTCCACCAAGTCTTCTCGCAATTTTGATATACTTGCTCCCCGCATATCTCAACTCAGATAACGTCCTCCCCTTGGCAACAGCAGCAACATCCTCTGAAATCCAAGCATCGTCATTGATTTTCGATCTTAAAAATATCGTCACACAAGCAATTCGTCTCCTCAGTTCCTGAAGCAACGAATCGCCTGTCGACGTCCAAAAACGTTTCGTGTCATTCCCAAAAGCCTCATGTAGTTTTGTAACCTTGTCAAAAGTGATGGACTGCAGTGACAAAATCTTGGCCGTGCGTTGGTTACTTGGGATAATCTGATACCGAACCTCCTTGGAGAGCGATTTATTCTTGGCGAGGATGGAACGTATCGCTTCAAGGTGCTTGTTTAAACTGGATGCGAGACGCGCGGCGGAAGATGGGTCAAAGTTATCAATCAGTTGATCAACATACCTGCACAAACACGCCATCTCGGCTAAAAAGAAAAGAAAGAGATCAAAGATCAAAGATAAAGCGAGATAATCTTTGCTGATTATCGCGGGATTTGGTTTTTTTCACAGTGAGAAAGGAGATGTTTATGGGGACATGACCCTTTTTCTTGTGGGTCATAATGTCTCACTGTGAAAATATTTCGACGAATTCTTCTCCGAAGGCCGGGGACTAACTTGTTTGAGACAATGTTTGGGGGAAACCGACTGGTTGGATAAGCTGAAGGCTTCAAGGTACCGGAGCAACCCGTTATCAGATCAAAGATGTGGAAGTTCTTTTGTTAGAGCTTGGTTGTTGAAGTTGAAGTTTGACTATTCATTTCGGATTTGTGTATTATATAAAGAGACATTCAAGATCAATGGTCAGTTCCACTCATATCCCGAGTTTTTCATCTGTATGTAACTCTCGTCACCCATCGATTCATCCTTCTTACATCTTCCTCCCTAACAACTCTCGTACTCTTCACCCGTAGCTCATCTCAGCTCTCCTGACATGTTGGCACCAAGTGGGGGATATCTTTAGTCTAGCGGGTCTGGACCTGAATTCGACAAACCTTGTTAAAATTTCTGGAAACGGTTCCACCCGATTTGATCTGATAAAGAACCTCATCATCGCCATCTGATAATCTTTCTTTCATCTCATCTTATCTCATTCATTCTTTCACCCCTCCAAAATGGAGCCTTCAAAGGAAGTCAAGGACATAACACATGTCTCTCCAGTATCTGACCAATCAGACAACGACAATGGCAACGAAGATCATGGCAAGGTGCCTGTGCCTTTGAGCATGAAGATCTTCTCTGTCGTCATCGTTAGTATGATTGGCTTTGGTGGGCATTGGAGTAGTGGTGTGACAGGTGCTTTGAAGAGTACACTGAAAAAGGTATGTCAGTACATGAAGCACTTGGAATTTACCTAACCTGTACCAGGAACTTCACATCTCAAACACTCAATATGCTGTCCTCGATACAAGTGAAAACTTTATCAAGACTGCTCTCATTCTTGTTAGTGGTGTTCTTACCGATCGTTACGGCGGTGCCAGTACGTACCTCAACTACCACTCCTACTCTTACCCATACTAACATCATGTCAGACACCATGCTCTGGGGAAATGCCGTCTTCAGTCTTGGAGCAATCCTCATCGCAGCCGCAACCACAGTCCGAAGCTTCAAGTTCATGATTGGCGGTGCCGTCATTCAAGCTCTGGGTGACGTCGCAACCCAAGTCGCTCAATACAAAATCTTCTCCTCCTGGTTCCCTCCCGCCTCCGGCTTCGCATCAACACTAGCTTTCGAACTTGGCATTGGCAAGATCGGTTCCTTTGTAGGAAAAGCTACGGCCAATGTCATAGCACAAAACCTCGGCGATTTCAGCTGGGCGTACTGGATGGCTGTCTTTATGAACTTGTTCACCAACGTCGCGACACTCTTCTTCTGGTGGTTCACGCGTTGGTGCGAGGAGAGATACGCCGGTATTAGAGATCCCGCCACAGGAGAAAAGTTGACCGAGAACAACAAGAAATTCGAAATTAGCAAGATGTTGACGCTTCCTTGGTCATTTTGGTTGGTTTGCTTGTTTTCACTCTTCCAGACATCCACGGCATCCGTCTTTGCATCGAATAGTACGGAATTGGCCGAACAACGATTCAAAGTCTCGGCTGTCAAGGCAGGCTGGTACTCATCCATGTCGCAATATCTGGGTTTCTTTTTCGTGCCGTTGATAGGTGTCTTTGTCGACATGTTTGGACAACGTCTCACGCTCATGGTTATATGCGGATGCGGAATGCTCATCTCCATGTGTCTCGTGGCCTGGGGTCCTACCGTCTCTGGAACAGCCGCCAGCTTTGGTATCTTTGCCGTTGCGTCATCCTTTGGGCCTACAGTCATCATCGACAGCATCCGCACGAGCATGTGGTACCAAGAAGTTTTCGGATCAGGCTACGCGATCAAAATCGCGATTAACAACTGCATGACCATCATCGTCGGTGTCATTTCAGGAGTTATACAAGACCGCAACGACAACAACTACGACAACGTCACGGTTCTTTACGCGACGATGGCTGCTGGGTCTGTGGTGGTAGCATTGATCATCCTAGCATTGGGTTTCGCTAGTGATGTTATGGGACAATTGCAGTGGAGTCGCAAGAAGAGAGTTGCGAACGGACATGTCATCAATATGAAGAAGCAAGAGGCTGAGAGAGAAGGACGAGGATGGAATCGCAAGTTGGGAGTTGTGAATTTTGGAGCTGTTATTGTGCTGATTCTTGGTTCTTGGGTAGCTTACTTTTGGGGCCTGGCTACCAAGAATACATATTGATGACGAGGGAGAGATTTAGGATTGATAGTATTTTATGGTTTGTTAATGAATGAAAGGCCAATGCGATTATGCATAGTTATGCAATACCGGTGATGATGCTGAAATGTTGTCGAGCTATGGCCATGGTAAAGTCAAGCATGGTATCGCTCTCTCAGATCAAACCAACAGCGTCTTCTCGCAGGCAGAACATGTTCAAGCTCCGATTGGTCAATTGATCGTATTCCGGAGTGTCCAAATTAGGAAATGACGAGATAACAACAACAAAGCTCGTCCGAATCACCGAAACCAGTATCATCCTTCATTATGAGACCGGGGGAGTCTATTACTATATATAATTTGCAACCATACCTTGTCACCGCTCTTCTCTCCGTTTTTTTGTTGTCTCATCACCTGATCGGAATCGGTACGGCATCTCTTCTTGGCGTTTCCCCTTGGCATCTCTTCTTTCTCACTCCACAGCAACCATGAGTCTCCAGCAACAAGGTACAGTTGCTTTGAGTTGCAATTTGATTGCATAACAGATCAACAACATGTCACATTTCCATCATCATCATCCTTGCACATGTTCCTCCGCCTCGGCCTTTTTCTTTGCGCGCTCCGTTGATTACCCGCTTCCAAGAACCGGCAGAGAGATACAGAGTCAATCATTGTCTGATGTTTCCACTAATTATAACCGCCGTAATACTACCCTGTATCCGTATCCCAGCTCGGTTCCATGGGGAGCAGCATCTGTTTCGAGAAGGAATTGGGTCTGAGGGTCGCTAAGGTTAAATTTGAGCTTATTTGAGTATTTTGTTGGGTCCATCAACCAAGTGAGACAAGCTATCGTTTGTTTGTCTGAGCGGTCAAAACACATTTCTTGCATTGTTTGTGCGATGTAGCTGGGTCATCTTGATGAGAACAGACAGTTGAAAGTATTTTTAGTCTTAAATCTGTAAAACATAACCTTTTACCGTCTCAGCTGTGACGTTTGTATCCTTTCTTACCGACAATCATCACCATAATCATCAACATCATACAAAATTATCATCATCTCTTCCAAGTTCCTACTCTCTTCTTCCCCTCAAAGAAGTGGAGATCGTTACCCCCTTCAAACCTTGGGTTGGGGTTCCCCCACGCTCTTTCTTACCACCTGAATCATGAATTTCCGCAGCCAAGACTCCAACTTTTCTCCCACTATCCCCTGTAAGCTCCATCCCCGTAAGTTACATTATACATATTTTGGCTGCCTACAGCGGAGTCAAAAGAAAATACATATGTACAAATGGACCCTTTCCAAGCCTTCTAGACTTTGGGAGGATCCCCGCATTTACCTTGCAAGGCCAAGAGAGAGAGGCATTTTGTTACAAATAATGTTGTAAACAATACCCACTCTGTGTAAATCCTTACGACTGACCCGAGTTTGTGTATGTACAGTAGTATAATGCCCAGGTTCTCATTGGGGACAGTGATGATGAGGGGGCTGGCAACTTGAACCCCCCTCCAGAGATTTGGGGTCTTGGCTGGTTTCTTGGTCGGCAGTTGAATTGGTCGCCGATGGTATCATCATTGCTGCAGACAAGATGAGTGAGACGAGAGGGAAAATCGCTCGCCAAGAATAGACAAGCCTTGTTATGAGCCAAGAAGCGTCAAGAGAATCTGGGGGATTGGCGTAGCTAAAAGGCTTAGCCTGGGGAAACATAACCCATCACAAGTCGGATTCTAAGCACTATAATACTACGAAATAAAGAGTATTCACAAAGAAAAAAAAAAGAGTCAGGTAATTATTTGGTTAATACGAAAATATTACTATTTTATTGGTCATCTACCCCAACCATTCACCCCCAAAAATAACGCGTTTGTCGTCTTCTCCGCTGGAAATGGCACACTCCTTGATCCATCAACCCCAGCATTCCCCCACATTATAAGCCATGACCCTACCTCTTGGCTTTATTCCTCGTTTTCTCGCCTTTTTTTTTTCTGCTTGTTGGCTTGGCTTTTTCTCTTACCTCGCGTGGCTATTCCTTCTTCCCCCTTAGCTTTTCACCTCTACACAAAGCCAAGACTCCCGGCACCTTCTCTTCCAGGAGATGATGCCCCATTTCCCAGCATGCAAGTAAGGTTCCCCGCAGTCTTGAGGCAATACTACCATGCTCTGACAGTGGAGTTTCCGTCATGGGGTTTCATGGATGGACGGTCTTATTGAAGAGCAAGGAGAGGTGAGGTGAGGTGAGTGAGTGGAGAGGTATAAAGACGGAAGCATCGTCGAACGTTGGGTAGACAGGCAGATTCCTCTTTCTGTCCCTCCCCATTTTACTCTCTTGCTCTTTTCGAATCCATCCATCTCTCGTGACAGACACCAGCAGTCATGTCAGACCCCAAGCCTCAAGCCCACGAGGGCGAGGAGAACAAGGAAGTTGGAGCTCCTCTGGAAAACACAGCTTCCTACGCCCAGGAAAAGCCAGAGATATGCGCCGACCTCTCTAACGTCGCGGCTCTCGGCCTTCCCAACAGCGCAGAGTTGGAAAAGAAGATCGTGCGAGCTCTCGACTTCTGGATGCTTCCCCAACTGTGGATTCTCTACATGTTCAACTACCTCAACCGTACCAACATCGCCCAGGCCAGACTCAACACCTTTAATGAGGATCTCAACCTCAAGGATGGCGATTACCAGACCGCCGTTGCGATTCTCACCGTCGGATACATGCTTGCTCAGCTGCCTTCCAACATGTTGATCACCCGTGTTCGACCTTCAATCTACTTGCCTTGCGCTGCTTTTATCTGGTCTGCTATCTCTGCCATGACGGTGCTCTGCACGAGCGCTGGTGGTCTTTGGGCTGTTCAGTTTGTTCTTGGTATTGTCGAGGCGCCTTTGTTCCCTGGTGTAAGTTTCCAATTACTCCACTCTGTCTCCATCATCTAACTAACCTCTTCTAGGCTGTCTTCCTCATGTCCTGCTGGTACACCCGTCGCGAATTTGCCCTCCGTGTCGCGCTTCTATACTCTGGTCTCGTTCTCGCTCAAGCCTTCTCTGGTCTCATCGCAGCTGGTGTCTTTAGCGGTCTCGATGGTCCCATGGGTCTTGCAGGCTGGAAGTGGCTCTTCATCCTTGAGGGTGCCCTTAGTGGATTCTTCGCCATCACTGCCTACTTCGTCCTACCCAACTACCCGGATTCTCCCACCGGCGGTGCCATGCGATACATGACTGAGGATATGCGCAAGGTCGCTGCTGCCCGTATCCTTGATGATCGAGTTGAGATCCACGAGAAGTCGACTGTCTGGGTTGGACTCAAGCTTGCTGTTATTGATATCAAGCTTTACATGTTCCTCTTCATGAACATCTTTATCACCTCTTCCTATGGGTTCAACAATTTCTTCCCTACTATTGTTCGAGGACTTGGTATGTCTTAACCTTTTTCTCTCCGTCCATTGCAATCATTCTAACGGTTTACAGGCTTCGGTAACAGTGTTACATCGCTCCTAATGACTGCTCCTCCCTACATCTTTGGTACCCTGTGCACCTTCTACGTCTCATGGGACTCTGATCGTCGCCGTGAGCGAGGACTTCACATTGTCATTCCCCTCTCATGCTCCGTTGCTGGTTTCATCGTGACCGTCGCAACTGGCAACGCAGCAGTCCGCTACGCCATGACATTCCTCTACGCCGCTGGTTGTTTCTCTGCCAACACTCTGCAATACACTTGGGCTGTGTCTACCATGAGTCAAACACCCGAGAAGCGAGCTGCCGCCGGTGCCATTGTCAACATTTTCGGACACTTGGGTAACGTTATCTCGCCTTACTTCTTCCCTGATAGGGATCAGCCTCGATACACCATGGCTATGATCCTTCAGATTGTGTTTGCGGGTCTCGGTATCGCGCTTGCGTCTACCATCAAGTGGTTCCTTACCAGGAAGAACAAGAAGATTAGGTCTGAGGCCGAGCGTCTTGGCATTGACTTCAACCCCTTCACTACTTGATGGGTTAGCATTGAGACGAATTTGGGTTACGAATTACGGAATGGATTACAGGAAGCTTGTCACATATATAGTATAATGAATAGATGATAAAGTATGAGTAACATACTATTAACTCCCTCCACAACCATGTATCATCTTACCTTGCCTCTTGAGTCCAAGTGGAGACAAAATTATAGCGTCTGTCTCGCGCCGGGGTCACGGTACTGCTAACGTCTAATTGTATTTTATACTGGATTCATTTGCCAAGTATTCATTGAAGATATCAAGATGGAAAAAAGAATATTAATTCCAAGAAACGGCAAAAAATAAAATCAGCTTTAACAATCGACCACGCCAGGAGTCGAACCTGGAATCTCTAGAGGGATCAGTTGCTGAGGACCGAAATCTAGCGCCTTAGCCATTAGGCCACGCGGCCTGATCTTATTGGATGCAAAGACGTTGAGATTTTAAAATCATGTAGAGTTTGCCAACTGATTACAGTAGCAGCAATTCCACCCATACTCCATCACACGGGATATAATTGCGTAGACTTCTGTAATAGCCATTTCACATTTAGAATTTACTAGTATATTAATAAGTAAAACTCACGCTACTTAGTAATACTTAGTAGTACTGTAGTTTAATACTATGGTATCAGTACACTATTATTATTTTCTACATTTGCATTGTAATGAAAGACTTGCAAGTTAATGCAAGCAGAGAAGCTCCAGACCGCTTTTATATCTATTCTAGTATTTATTTAATCTTCAATAATACTTCTGATTGGACGTCTCGGTAACCAAGGGTCCAACATCTATAAATGTCGGCTTTGCCTCCCTAGAAATATACATAAAGTCGACATGAATTGAATAAAATGACTTCTTCTAAGAACCTCGTTGTGATGAGCACGATGGGGAGGGATACATAGAGTAGAAGAGGAAACCATAATAATCTAATGTATAGAACCACTGTCTTTCTAATGCTCCTATAATCAATTTGTATAATGCATATCTCTATTAATCTAGCAGCCTTGGCAAACTAAAGTTTGGTGATACCTCTGCAATAATAGCTACAGATCAAGTCTCAAACGGAGTTTCCGTGGCTTTAACTTGGGAAATTTGACCGAAACAAGGCATAGACCCGTCTCCTAACCAAACGTGATTTTCGAGACTTTCCTCTGGAGCACGAAATTCGAGTTCCATGTATTTGTAGTTGCTAAGGATAAACCAGTTGAACAGCATTTCCCAAAGCTCCAGCAAGTCACCTGTTGATATTCTCATCCAACCCCAGGTATCTAGACATCTCTTCGGGTCATAATCGTAGCCAACTGCCTTGACAACAAATTCATACCGCGCAATGTCTTTGAGAACAGCTTCATCGGCGACGAGTACGAATTCGAAAAACGCCCCGGCCATTCTTTTCTCAGCTTCAGCGTGTTCTTTCAAGCACACCTCCCGTATGCCACGGACATCAAGGCCTCCAAGTAAGGATGGATCTTCCCGGGGAAAGAGACGAAATAGCTTCTTCATTATGTTGATTTCGTCTACACATTCGGTTCCGCCTTTTCTGTACGCTTTCCATGCACTGTCGTCTTCCCTTGCTTCCTTTGATTCGTAATACCCGAGTGCAATGCAAGTCTGTTGTCTCAAGATGTCGAGAAGGGTATTCCAGTGCTCGTCGGACTCGGTGCCGTAATAGGTGCGGTAAATGGTAAAACCCCAGTTACTGAAGTACTTGAAGTTCTCTGGCAGCGTCCTGTCGAGTGGACGCTTCTTGACTCCTGGAGTTCCTTTTGGAGGCTTCCATAGAAAGTCTACCATGTGTGAAAGCTCTGCGGCCATGTTGGGCTTTCCGAGAAATTGCTGAGGACTTTGGGGAAAGACGAAAGACCCAGTCAATGTTGGAATGCTACCAACAGCACCTCTTATACTTGGCCATGTGCACGGATACGTAATGGTAACGCCGGGTTGCCATTGGGCGTCTCGGTTGCTGAGCATGTTCGCGCTTTGACGCACCATTCAGTGAAACCTTCACGGCATGGTCAATATTCAATATTCAACATTCTCAACACTGATACTGTATGTATGGATTAGTTCTATTTGACTGTTGTTTGGACTTCATGTCTTCCTAATAATACCTAATTCTCGCGGTCATCAAGAAAGCAATGTGGGAAATGACGTGTTCTCTTGAAAAGCATAACTTTGCAAACCATGATGTTTCTCCCTTTTCTGGAAAGGAGAGCCCAGTAATCCCTATGTTGTAACGTTTTATTTTGACGTTTCCTCTTTTATAAGAAAGGACTATATATGCACATATAAATCTGCCAGCTGCTTTACTACTGTCTAGGCTACTATAGCATCTGTTTGAACTCGGTCTCCCTCCTAAGTGTAGACTGCCAAGAGTCTAAGCCGTTTTGCCTCCTGGCGATACCACTTTCCTTTCGTATTCTTGACAGATTCTTCTGCTTCCAGAAACCTGACTAGACTGCCCCAATATTCGTTTGTTATCTTGGATTCCTCCGTCTCTTTCCTGAGGTGACAAGCTGAATTATACACACCACGAATATCCTGACCGCCTGCGTGAGTCAGTGAAGCGAGTAGGTCATACACCCCTGCCCCAAGCAGCTGGCAATGCCTGTCTTTGCTCAGTGCCAACCTTCCAACCGCTGCCTCCAAGTTGTACATTGCCCCTGTTTCCGTTTCCCAGAGCGTCTGAAGCAAGTCGTGTACTTCTGTCACCAAGTGCAGGAACCTTCCATCATCGCATGGTATCATTTGTTGCACCGCCTCATGTAGACCGAACTGAGTCCGCCTTTCAAGGTTGTAGGGGGGTAGACAACCCAATGGGTGAGCTTTTTGATGAGCTTCTAGGACTTTCGAACGATATCTTCGGCGCCCTGTCTTGACGAAAAGACTGTGTTCCCTCTTCTTCTTATCCAGCTCTCAGCGAGACTTCAGCTTGTCTTCGTGGCTGATGCAACACAGTAGGGCCTGTATCTTGGCAGCTTCAACCATACCTTGTACATGTATGTCCCAAGCCGTTGGTGGGCTGCAACCAGCCAATACAGCCCCCGTCTGTTTCCAAAGATCCGTTGCAAGACTCTGTGCCAGCCCCCTGTCGTGACAAATGTAATGAGCTACGTAGCTGTACTGTATGAGGATAATGATAATGCTCTCGCTGCACCGCTGGCCATCTTGTCTCCTGAGCTCAGCTTCCACCTTCTCGTAAGCCTGTTTATATCCATGAAGCAATTGTCCCTGGTTGAGTATCCCCTTATCCCAGTCCTGATTATGATCTGCCCAGGCCTGGAGTACCACGGGGTCATGTGGTTGCAATCTACTGGATAGAGCCCGAGCGGAGCAGAGAGAGCCAAGGGAACCAATTTCCCTCAGTGCATCCGGTTGAATATCAAGCAAATGACGAAGAGACTCGCGCAGGTAGATATTATGCCCATCACTAACGCGGCTGAAGAAACTCCACAGAGTCTCGAGAAAGCGCCTCATGAGTGGAGCCTGAAATCCTGCAGAATGGTTCAGCTGGAAAGAGAACCCTAAGAGAACTCGACAAATGCTCCAAAGCGTGGGCAAATCTCGAGGGGTTGTGACTTGTTCGATACCATCCAGTATCTGAAAAGCGGTGGTGTGAAGCAGTTCCTTCACAATCCGACTCATCCTCTCTTTGCCAGCTGCCTTGGCCGTCTTGCGAGTGCCTCCAATACTCAGGATATCCCTCTTTTTCTGAGGCAAGATTGAGATCTCTTGGCAAACTGTCAAGATCTGGTACCATTTGCACCAGCCTACGCTTAGCCTGGTATCCGGTGTAAACTCGGCTTGGCTGGGGTCGTTGTCAAAGAAGCGCCGAGTGTAAATGTCCAACCCCTTAAGCAAAAGGGTTTCGCTTCTGTCAGGACGAGACGCAACATCTCGCGAAAGTCGTTGTATATGATCAATTCTTACATATGAGGGGAATTCTGGATACGTTGTAGGAATGTTCTCCTTTGATCGAGTTCGCTGTGACAGGCTTTCTGCAGAGCCAGGTGCATCAGGTTGGTGCTGGTCATCCGCGCCGGCAGTAGTCGACTGATTCTGACCTCTTTTTCTATTCTTGCGGCACTCTGGCCAGTTATTCTTAATTCTCTTTTTAAATTCATCCTCGTTTTTTGTCTCGTCAGCTCAAGAAACTCATGTCTCCATACAAAAGGTCCTCAGTACACACCTGGCTTCAAAGCCGAAACGGTCGCGCAACTGGTCTCTAACTTGTCGTAGGCTGAGGAATTTATAAAGCTCGGCAAACTTTGGCCTGATCGCTTCCCATTCTTCTTTGGGATGCGAGGACGTGCCTGGATTGGAACTTGACATGTTGTTTTGACCTAGCTCTTGTTGAGCAATGGGAACTCTGTGTCCTTAATGGCAGTGTTAGATGTTTCTACACATAAAAAGCCTGATTCTTACATCCGAGTGGAAATCCTTACCAGAACACACTTGTTATCATTCATTACCCGAGCACGTGATGGTGGTACAAGAGCGGAGGCAATGCAGGATGCAGAGAGTTGAGCAACCCATATGCGACAAAACGAGTGTAGGTAATCTAATAATCATTGGACTTCATTAAAGTGCCGGTGGGGCTCATTGTACTCCATTGGCCAAGATATCGTCACCTCTGCAGCGGTGATTGGCAAGTCATTCCAGCTATCTCACATGCATATCATGTACATTTGTTAGTGAAGTGAACATTGAAGCAATCCTAACCCGTAACATCTCTTGTCGATAGGTGAGAGCTCACCAATCGTGGACTGATACAATCAATGTGTAGTAGGTGTATAGTAGTGTTGTAGCCCACGCATCGACTTATTGGTAACAGAGCCTGATCGGCTGAACTTGTTTTCTCTATAAGTATCACTCTCAGCAACCCCAAACTTGATCCTCTTCTTTCTTCTCTTTTCATCCTTATCACAGTCAAAAACAAAGCAGTACTCTGAAACCAAGATATTCGTATCATATATCAAGACACAATGCCTTCCAACACATCCCACTCATCCTCTCGCAGCAAGCAGCTTATCAAAGGTGCATCTTCATCTTCCCAGAAGCACTCTTCCAAGACTACCAGCAAGTCTGGCAACAAGTCGGACTCCAAGTCTGTCGGACCTGCTGATCAACAGGTTTACCATTCGGAGAACAAGTCTTTGTGGAAAGAGGTCAAACACACCGAAGGGAATCCTAGTGCTCTCATCCTCGCTTTGGTAGCACCAGATCAGCGAAAGCCTATGAAGAAGCTGATCGACGAAAAGATCAAGCACAAGAAGATCAGTGAGTGATGTCTCTTTACTCGAGCCCCAACCCACCACACTCTATATGCCAATCCTTTGCATTGGTGCCTATCCCATGATGAATGTCAAGGCTGAGC
The DNA here is from genome assembly GCA_013623685.1 of Fusarium transvaalense. Taxonomy (NCBI): domain Eukaryota; kingdom Fungi; phylum Ascomycota; class Sordariomycetes; order Hypocreales; family Nectriaceae; genus Fusarium; species Fusarium transvaalense. The sequence continues at coordinate 129,489 of JABFFG010000082.1, forward strand.
TAGCATCAGGATCTTCCGTCGTAGTTACTACACCACAGCAGCTTCACGACCACCTTCAGGGAGCTATCAACACCGCCGCCAGAAGGGCTTTCAAGTCGCTGCATCTCCTCGTCAGCTCGACAGTCTCTCAGCTGACCTACCATATCGATGACTTTGTCGATCAACTGTTCATCGAACCCTGCGGACCAGCTGGGAGACAGGATGCGCTCCAAATTGGTAATTCCTCAACCTTTTGTGGTTGGCAGAGCTGTGCCTGGCAGCACCGGTCTGGAGAGGCACAGCTCAGGAAGCAACTGACCCATCATGAGGGCTGCACGTTTGATATGACCGATTTTGGCCCTCAGTCCTTGGCCTTTCTTACGGAGCCGAGAATGAGAGCGAATCTCTCTCAACAAGAAGAAGAGGACATCAAGTCCCAATTCAAAGGAGTAAGTGGCTCATATGATCGTGAAAACAGTGGTACGAGAGAGAATGTCTCTGCTGATGGCGTAGACACGTGGTTTCAGAAATGGAAGACCCTTCTAGCCACCGTCATCGCAGCTGGTGCAGGTGTAGGTGCTGGTGGAATAGTGGGTGGCATCTGGTTGAGCGCTGGAGGGATCATGGTCAAAGGACCTTTTGGTCTTTACATGGCTGCTGGATATACTACATTTGCCTTTGGGGGTGCTGCAGGCGCTGTTGGTGCTGTGGGAGCTGCATCATCCATGGTAGCCTATGCTGCCGTCTACTTTATCCCTTGGGATAGATTCTGGCACTTTTTCGAGCAAAAGCTCTGGCAAGTTTGGGACTACATTAAAGAAATGTATGTTTGGATCCGGGATCAGGTGGTGAAGCTGGCAAGCACTATTGCTTCTAACGTGCCTTGGTTTGTTTAGGGAGGGCTGAGGTCAGTTTCCTTACTGCTAGGCCTATGGCCCTATTACTGTCATTATCGAGTCTCTCAAACGGGAGGTCAAATTGCAACAGGGAAGATTGTAACGTAACACTCCAGTATTCTGGTATACTCAATGAAACCTTTCGATGCTACAGGGTCTCTTAAGAATTTCCACATGTATTCGTGCCATCCCATGCCAGCCATGGAAGTATTTGCCCGGGAGCCCACAGGGAATGGCCCTCAAGCGCACTGATAGTTTGATCGCGACCTGACTTGACTGTGAGTCTCAAGGCCTTGAAAGATGGTAGTCGGGTACTTATGCTCTTCTTCCTCTAGGTATGCTTGTTTGGTTGTACTCTGTGCTAGCATTTGGGAGAAGGTGTGAAGCGGGTGCCCATTGTTTCGAGAGAGGAATGAAGATTTCTCAAACTTGGTATTTGGATCCGAGCGAGGATACGCCAATGTAATGATCAGGCCTTAGAGAATAGATTTTACTGACATTATGAATCTCGGCCCGTTGAAGAAGTAGCTTGTGTTGATGGCGAATTACAACAGGGTTCAGCTACTCGAGACATAAGATCAATATATTTAGGGGTACGAGTGGAAATATATGCTTTTTCCCCCCAGTCTGGTGTTGCTCCGAGTGCTATTAATTTGCGAAATTTCAAGAACAAAAGGATTCACATTGGTATACTCCTCTATAAATGTGTGGTTTGTTGTAATTTGTATATGCAGGTATGTGGATTGTTACAGTTGCAGACCAATAACGTTAGACATATTCTATCCTCTCTCCTGTCATGGATTCTCTTTTGAGCATTTGCACTAACTGCCTTTGTTGATGTGCAGCTACATCAAACTCAGCCTCACGGCTGGATTGCTGAATTTGGACACCTCCGTATCAGGCTCCTTTCCAGGCTGAGCCCCTTGATTCTACGCTGTGCCTTGTTGCCTAATTATTTATCTCCGAGAAGTCCTGTAATGGAAAGGAGTATCCCTTAAAAACGGTACAATAGTTCTCGCTTTATTCAGAGGCTTCAGTCTATTCTCAACCACCGCTTCCTCATTCAATGATCCGTTCTAACTACGTCTCTTGAAGATAATAGCATTGGATAGTCACTATGGCTGAAGCCTTAGCCGCTGTTGGTGTAGCAGCTAGCTTCATTCAGCTCACAGATGCTTGTCTGCGTACTTGTCTGTGTCTTTATTCATTCTTTTCTGCGCTTCACAAGTCGCGGAAAGAATTCCAGCGTCATGTCATTGGTGAGCTTTGACTCAAGTTACATTAGGAATTGTATTTATTGAGGTGACAGCACTTCGTGATGTACATAATGCCATCCAATTGGTACGCAAGACGACAGCCAGCCAAGCACTCTCGCCAACTGAAGAGACTATGCTTCTCGAACACATTTTTAGCATTACTCAGGAGCTGTCTTCTCTCGAAAGGATTACCGCTGGGAAGGATCCAACAAAGCGGAGTGTCAGGGTGAGATGGGTCATGGCGGCACCGGAAACGGAGCGAATTTTGCAGGAGCTGGAGTACCGAAAAACCAGTCTTATCCTCCTACTGCAAACACTGACATTGTAAGGAAGCTGTTGTGCCATGGCGTAATTATGCTAACGCATCAGAAAGGGAGAGATCGTCGAGACCACTCGACTCTCAAGATGGAAACAAAATGAGGCTACAGGTGCTACAGTTACTCATGGACGATCTAACCCACGAGGGAGCGGCGATAAGGTCAGACATTTCAAAACGATTGGACGGTCTGGATGACAAGTTGGACACCAGTATCCGAATGTACAAGGAGAGTCTGGATGGAAGCTTCTCTACCCTGACAAGAGACCGCGAGATAAGAATCCCCCAAGAACTTCTAAGTAGCACAATTCAGCGTGCGCTAGATAATTACATCCTACCAAAGATCGAAGAAAGCTACTTGAAAAGGTCAGAGCTGCAAAATGCTGCCACTCTTCAAAGGGTACAGGAGGCCATTGGACACGCCACAGAGCAGATCCTAAACCATGCCGCCAGTACTATGAAGCATGGAAGGAACTCAGATGTGAAGTTTGATTGCAACAACAGAAACTCAGAGGAGAGAGGCCATGGCACAGCCAGGGTTGATGTAAAATCTGAACCCTTGGCGTGCACTCCCCTCGCAGAAGATAGCCAGGTCGCGTCGATTCCAGACAATATCTCGGCCAGTACAAACCACCGTACCAGCATTTATCAGCCGCCGAAAGCAAACAACTGGTCACTTTGGAGCTCCATACCGCTTATAGGAACGTTTAGGATTCAATTCGGAAGTCGAATGGGAGAGGCTGGTCGATTTTGGACCATGCAGATCGACTTTTGGCCCTCCAGTACCTTTCTTCTGAAGAAGTGCATATCCTTGAAGTATAGCAGCAGCTACGATCAACAGGAGTACGTGGCCCTATTCCCATCTTTAGCGGTATATCCCATCATATCGGATCAAGACCCCATTTGGACCATGATAGATCGAAATGACTTGTACGGAATAAAACTACGGTTCCGAAACCGGGACAACGGACCATATGACCAGAACGATCATGGGATAACGCTCTTATCGGTTTGTCACCTAGCCAGTAAATGGAAAACACTGAATAACCGATGATACTTAGTACGCACTTGATGATTGCCACTACAGAGTGGCCGAGTTCCTCCTCACCCAGGGTGCTGATCCAACAAAAACCACAGCGTATGTCACCAAATCCTTTCTTTTATATTGAAGTTAGCCTAACCACATGTCACAGTTGTGGGCGAGGTTGTCTCGACGACCTGATATTCACCAGGCTCAGCTACGCCATAGAGCCCCACATGATATGTCCATACCGTTACCAGTTTCATGAGAATGATTTCCCGTTGTTCTTCTCCATCTTTCATTCTCTCATCGCCCGTGGGTGCGACCTGGACAGCTGTAATGTCAGTATTTTCGATTTCCTCACCGACCAGAGTTTTGCAGGCCTAGAATTCAACAGATGGAGTGGACCTACGGCGAAGCGTCTTCTAAACATGGAAGAACCAAGTGATGACGAGGGAGGTTGGAGTGACAGATATGAGGATGAAAGCACCACAGACTCATTCGAAAGCAGTACAGAAGCCTCAAAGTCAGTATACAAAGGCGGGTGATCATGACCAATAAATCACATATGCTGACTGACACCAATGTAGATACGAAGACTATCGCACGTGCTGAGAACTCCTATCTAGCTACGATCCGTCAGCTGGCGCAATTCCTCAACCGTCAAGGGCTCAACCTTGTGAAGGAAGCAACTGAGAGTCAAGTTTCCGACGTTTTAGAATTTCCAGAAAGAATGACATTCGCCGTCTTGCGAGAGTGTGGACTGAACAGCAATTATCGGGAACCCTTTCGAAACGATATGGCGTCGATTCTCTATCATGGGCTTTACTGCTTCCGTATAACACCGCATTTGCGGAAGAGTCCCATCCTGATGGATAATCTGATAAGTATGATCTCAGGAGGAGCAGATGTGTATGATGTGGAGTGGGCCAGCGAAGTTTGGAGTCATCGTGTGGATGGTGGAGTTATGAGTCCTACTGCATATGCAAAAGCAATGGATCTCCTCCCGACATGGAGGTATGCACTAAAAATGACTGGCTATGATCCTGATGAAGTTACTCTGGAAGATGAAAAAAGGCGTCGAGAGTTCCAATGGTTACATGGAGGGGCTTCATCTTCTTTTGAGGCAGAGGAAGATACCACAAGCTCCACACTACGAAAACGGCGGGTTTAAAGTATTAGGATAGGGTACCTTTATCCTAGAATGATGTTTTTGATACTCTTTGTATTATATTGTTTAACTAGATGGTATAACTCCCGGCATATAAATTGGTCGTTCTGAAGACTATTTACGTTCATGATACGCTATGCCACTAGAGGCTTGTCAAAAGCTCATCCCTCACATTTGATAAAGCGCTGCAAGTCTAGAAAGGACACTATCAGAAAAGATGTGCAGTTCTAAAAGCTTGCCCATTATGTAGTGAGATTCCAGATAGCTATGGGTGTATATAACGAGACCATGGCGAAAGAAACATACCACTCGGGTTTTCGAGACTGCAAGCAAACATTTCAGCTTTTAATTGTAGAGAATGGAACTCGGCCCTTTGTATGTAATAACATTGCTTTCTTTGGTGCTCTGTAATGGTCGCAATTAAACTGTGTACAGACAACCAACAGCATGTTACATCAAATAAGGGTCCTGACTGCGCTAGACAGGGGTTCTATTCGGAAATATCTACAATGAGCCGACTTGGCATCCGTGCGCGTGTCTGGACTTTGATTTTGTCGTTGGTTCACGATCACATTTGGCCGACAGTAAGGAACTACTCCATTCCCCCTTGACCAATGACTCGTCGCCGGGAAAGATTGCATCAACTCCGAGCCCGCAATTTTCCCATTCAAGTGGAGGCGAGCCATAAAGTACATATTGCGAACTAGCATTATATTATTTTTGTGATCTTGAGGACTTCTCCTTTCACCCCTCTCGTCACAAACATCTCGCCGATCGAACACTATGCTGTTCAATTTCATCGTGGCGCTGAGCCTTTCTTTGAGTGCTAAGGCCTTCACTCTGCCAGACATCAGAAGGACCGACGACAGCACTCTGAACAACAAAGCCTGCAACAAAGCACTGGAAGCTGACATCCAGTGTGATGAGTATGTCGGTAGACTCGCCATGTCCGATTTCGAATGGACTCCCGAAGTTGCCAAGCAGGCCGATTCTTTTTGCACCGACACCTGCTACGATTCGCTACAACGGTGGTTTGACACAGTTACCGAGAAGTGCGACGAGGGTGTAGATAGATACCACAGCCATGATAATAAGTTCGTGCATGCGGTTTTGGGCGGTGATGCATGGCGAGTATGGAACTCAACATGTGCCAAGGACCCCGAAACAGGTCGATACTGCGAGGGTAAGTAACCGACTGGAGGAGTTGTTTCAAATTGCATTGCTGACTCTAGGGCAAGACATTTTTGACGAATTCATTGAGGTCGAAGACAACGAGGAAAGGCCTCACGAGGAGCTCTGTCATCCTTGCTATGCCAAGATTATTGAGGGGATGGTCACGGATCCTAGATGGTACCTTGCTTCTAGCCCCGCCACTGACTACTGGAACGAGCAGGCAGAGCTTGTTCAGAAGAAGTGTGGCGGTTCAGGTTCTTCAAAAGAAGAACAGAGCTCAAGTTCTCGTCACGGGACCACCAGTACATCTGCTTCTGCTGTCAGCACTGTATCGCTCGAGCCCACCTCCTCGACAGGGGCTGCATCACTTGGAAGTGCAGTATCGGAGAGTGAATCGCCCGAGAGTAATGCTTCTGGGGTGCTTGAAGTTAAGAGTTTAGGTGGATATTGTTATGCATTGTTTACCTTGGGTGTTGGCATGTTTATTCTCTAGATTTGCTGCCTCGAGATGTTCCTCTTTCTACATGACAGGAATCAACACTGAAAGCTCTCAAGGATTCTTTCGTCATATCTTTATTTATATAATCTAATCTACAGACTAATATTATAGTCAACAGTTATGGCTCTTCAAGATGTGTTTCTGCATAGTCGCCATCTATGCTATTGAGATAGCCAATAGATCCTGCCAATCTATACCTAACTGAATCTACGTCATGTTATCCAAAATATCTGTCACGGCTAGTCTACTACAGTATTGCATTCGCACAGATGTCTTTTTGTTAATTTCCAAATTTTATAAATTGCACGGTCGTACTACAGCTAGACGAGACTAGGGAAAGCGAAACCAGAAAATAAAATTTGTTGAAAAAACCTTTATTCAAGGTAGCCTTTTGCTGCATAAACAAACTTGATCCACATGTGCGAGACATTCTCTATAAAGTTTGACTCAATTCTATGCTGATGGTCAAAATTCGACTCTCCATAGACTAGCTTTGCAAAGAAGTCTGAAAAGCTTCAAGGTTCTGTGGCATGGACAACCGATGCCGATATCGCAACTTGCTCCACCTCGTGATCAGGTTGTTTTCCTCACTGACCGATATTGCGCGTCATCGCCCCAGCGCCAAGGAAGACAATCGTCGCGATAGCTTCAGGGAGAAGCACAAGTGTCAGAGTCAATATGAAACTGCCCCCTCTTGGAAATATGCCGGGCACCAGTCTTGTCAGTGCCAGAATTGTGTAGACGACACGTACACCAGCGCAGACTGTACCAAATGTTGCCGCAGCAAGGAGCTAAAAGGAGGTTAGCTTTAGTGTCTATACGGCACTCTGTCTTAACTGACCTTTTGGGCTGGTTCTCTAATGGCGAATCCTTGAGCCTTCATGCTGCATATCGCTTGGACGAAAGCAGCAAGCCATGCTATTCCCCAACATGCACAAGAGATGTAGGTCTTCAGTCGGCCGCTCATCGCATGGATGTCCAGGGCCATCAAGACTATACCAGCAATTACCAAGAGATGAAGTACGGCGACCTTGAGCTTTCCCATCATGTTGAGTGATCCTAGATGGTGATTTCTGTGATCAACACGTTAGCAAGTTCAGCTTGGAACGGGTATTGGGGATATACGTACGCTTCACACCAAAGGCCACAGGACGCAAGGAGGAGTAGACCCACGCAACTGATCAGAATAGACATTGCGTGTCGCGTTCCAGCCAGAAGCATGGCTCCTCCGACGATGTGCATCACACAGGAGAGTGTGAGGTATCCCCAACCAAGATATCCTGGTTTGCCATGGCGTTTGACGATGTAGGCGCTCGGAATGAGAAGCACGCCATAGAATATGGGTTCTGAAACTAGCCAGATGCATATCAGCATTTTGGTCAAGGTGCGAGATTGCTGTGTCAAACGATGTGGGAAGAAACGCGGATCCAGGGCAGTCTGGTCATGCTTTTTATATGTGGTTTCTTGTCAAGGCTTATTTTAAAGAAAGGTTTCCCTTTGCAGTAGCATTGTGATAGAGTTTAGTGAGACCAAAGTCTCTGTGGCTGTGGCTGAATACTGTGATCCCTCCCACGACGATACTCAAGTCAGGCTTGGAGTTTATTTTTCATGGCTTGTGTTAGTATTCAGCCTTTGTCTTATCTTATCTAACGTCTTTCCATTCTTACACAAGCGCAACGGGTGATTTGCAGTAGCATGTCTCGGATAAGAGATTAGATAACCTTAAATCTTATCTGAAACACGACGCTATATTTAGACTGTTAAATATTCTCAGATTAGTTTAGGGTAGTATTGATATTTAATGAATATCAAGTATATCTACAAGAAAAATGAAGGTCCAGACATGTTTGAATGCATCTTATTTGTTTTTAATCTAATAGGACTTCGGGAGAATCTCTTGTTATGAGAAATATTACGAAGCACGTTAATATTTAAGGAGGGATTCGTTTGCAGACTAGGTGGCAGTGGATTCATTGTGGTGGTTGTTGATGGAAGAAGAAGAAGTCAGACTTGGTGACAGAGGGACCTCTATATACCCAAAGAACTGAAGGTTCTGTTGGGAAAGTCATTTTGCAAGCTTTGTGGCCAAAATGAGAGAGTTGTTGTGTTGGAGGCATCGGTCATGATGGCTCAGAGTGTATTTATATTGTGATTTTTCAATGTGTAACCTTGATCTATCTCCAAGGAGATATGCCATAAGGTTAAATTCAAATTCACAAGATTCGTTTGCAGAAGGTGTTGAAACCAAGTTACATCGCCAAGAGCCTCAGCACGACCACTTGTTCACCTAACCTGGACTTCAGACTTGATATTTCTCGGGGATTGAACCAAAGCTTGCATTCCTTGTCTATTTTCTCTATCCGGATACGAACATCGCCAATGTTCCAAAAGTCGAGCCGACGTTCACCTTGATCAATCCGGGCAGTATCGGAACAGTCTCCTCAAAGCATGATGAGAAAAATTACCATGCCCACTCAATAGAGCATCACGCAACCCGTAAATCCATGTCTGATCACGTATAATATCAATTTATGGACTTTTGCATATGTTGTCCCACGTTGCATACATTTTTTCTGTATCAAGTGGCTGATAGAAAGGCCGCACCGCCGCACAACTCCTCCACTCCACTTCTCAACCTGCGGCCCGCAACACGCCGCAGCGGCAAACTTGCAACTGTCGTCCTACAGATCGTAGTTTAGCATGTGGGCTATCATGCCATCGGACCCCGAAGTTGCCGCCTTGTATCATCACGGACCCCCCCCAACGGCCTTATCCGCCTTAGCTAACACGTTTGATGAGATCCGCCATCTATCCATTGCCGGCAGATTTAGGAAAGCCATGATGCTGCTCATCATTGGTCCAAAGGGCCACTGTATGCAACCCTCCGAGTGTTCAGATCACTACTATACGTGGATGTTCTTTGCAAAATATGATGCATGATGTATCACGCCGCACTGATCATGACTTTCAATGGAGAAACCGGGACACCTCGGCCTCTCGGACTGTCACGCTGGTCGTAAAGATTGATTCAATCAAGTCCATGCTTTGTTCTTTTCAGATGAGAATGCTGGTATAAATAACCAGCTCTGCCTCATCCAAACTATCGATATCACTCCCATCATCACACAAAAACACTGCAATCAAACAACTTCAGCAACCAACTTCTTCAACAACCATCAAAATGGTTATCACCAAGTACAAGGCTGCCGCTGTGACTTCCGAGCCTGGAGTAAGTCCATCACCAACACAATAAAAATACATCAACTGACAAAATCTAGTGGTTCGATCTTGAGGGCGGCGTTCGCAAGACCATCGACTTCATCAACGAGGCTGGCCAGGCCGGCTGCAAGCTCGTTGCCTTCCCTGAAGTTTGTAAGTCTTCTTCGACTTCCTGATGAGATTGAAAGTTACTTACCAACATGTCATAGGGATTCCCGGATACCCTTACTGGATGTGGAAGGTTACCTACCTCCAGTCCCTCCCCATGCTCAAGAGATACCGTGAGAACTCCATGGCTGTTGACTCTGAGGAGATGCGCCGCATTCGACGCGCTGCTCGTGACAACCAGATCTACGTCTCTCTCGGATTCTCTGAGATCGACCACGCCACTCTCTACCTCTCTCAGGTCCTGATCGGCCCTGATGGCTCTGTTATCAACCATCGCCGCAAGATCAAGCCCACTCACGTTGAGAAGCTTGTCTACGGTGACGGATCTGGCGACACCTTCATGTCTGTCAGCGAGACTGAACTTGGTCGCGTCGGTCAGCTCAACTGCTGGGAAAACATGAACCCCTTCCTCAAGTCTCTCAATGTCTCTTGTGGCGAGCAGGTTCACATCGCTGGATGGCCTGTCTACCCTGGCAAGGAGCGCCAGGTTCACCCCGACCCTGCCACCAACTATGCCGATCCTGCCTCTGACTTGGTCACTCCCGCGTACGCCATCGAGACTGGTACATGGACTCTTGCTCCCTTCCAGCGTCTCTCCGTTGAGGGTTTGAAAATCAACACTCCCGAGGGCGTCGAGCTCGAGACTGACCCCTCTGTCTACAACGGCCATGCCCGTATCTACCGACCTGATGGTAGCCTCGTTGTCAAGCCTGAGAAGGACTTTGATGGTCTTCTCTTTGTTGACATTGACCTCAACGAGTGCCACCTCACCAAGGTCCTCGCTGACTTTGCCGGCCACTACATGCGCCCTGATCTTATCCGACTTCTGGTCGACACCCGCCGTAAGGAGCTCATTACTGAGGCTGATCCCAACGGCGGCATCGCTACTTACAGCACACGCCAGAGACTTGGACTTGACAAGCCTCTTAAGGATGCTGAAGATACAACTGAGGTGCTCTAAGTATGAGATCACGAATTTGGACTGATACTTCACTTGGATAATTTCTCATGATGTATGAGAATTTGTAAGATGGGAATTGTAAGATAGGAAGACTGTATACAGGAAATACAAGACCTCGAGTCATATGAGGCTATAGAATCTCTATTTTCGCTTCGTCATAAACAGTGGATTTAAGACTGCTCTGTATAGCATCAGAATCAATTTGCTATCAACTGCTTCAGTATGTCTTTCAGTGTATTTCCCCGCGTCAAGCCAAGCTTCAGGTTACGGATGGGGCGGATCGGGATGTGGGGGTCCACGACTGCCGAGACCAGGGCCGAGTGTGATATTGAAACCTTCAGTGCCAAATTTGAAGTGAATTGGTCAAATGACTCATGATTGGATAGTTTTCTTCGTGTTTATCGGCACAACTGGCGATCGGATTCCCTGACTGATATGTGCCTATTTATCGAGGTGTCATAAACTGAGCAACATCTTGTGTATTTTTGAAATCACTAAGAGAAAATCCAATTAATATCTTTTCAAGAGCCTACAACTGATCTCCCTACTTCAGAAGGCGAATTTACTCCTAATATTGTAGCTAGAAATTGGTCCGGACTCCTAAGGAACTCCGTCGGCTCGGTCCCCCCAAAATTCCGATGAGGGGAATGTGCATAGAGATGCCGGACGGTTTATAAACCGGTCAAGATCTCGATGGAGTGGATTCTATTTCGTGATTATTTATCAACTATTGTGTTTATCTCCCGATTCCTGACATATTCATGGCTCTTATTACTACTCCTGGAGCGCCTTTGTTGGCTGGTATCTGCCTCTTTGTCATCGCAACTTACACCCTAGTAACATCCTTCTCATCCCCTCTACGCCGCTTGCCCGGTCCTTGGTACACACATTTTACACATCTGGTGCTTAAATTCCACGTGGTAACCGGCAATCGTATACACTACGTCCATTCGCTTCACCAACGATACGGCCCCATCGTCCGCCTTTCGCCGCACGAGGTATCCGTAAGCGATGTGGAAGCTGTCTCTACAGTGCACAAGATTGGCGCAGGATTCGTCAAGTCAGCTTGGTATGATGGAATAGCGCCTGGTCGTGAGCCTGGCATCTTTGCCATGCGTGATCCCCATCAACATTCAGCTCGAAGAAGGCTGTTCGCTCGTGCTTTCAGCGTCAGCTCGCTACTGGCCAACTGGGAGCCAGAGATCAGGCAAAAGGCTAGCCTCACCGTTCAGAAAATTAGTCAAGATGCTCAAGGAGCTGGCGCTGATGTGTTCAAGTGGTGGACACTTATGACCACGGATGTCATTGCTCATTTGTCTTTTGGAGAGTCATTCCACATGCTTGAGCAAGGCAAGGTAAATGAGCCCAAACCATTCGTCAATGGCTAATTACTAAGGATGATAGCAAACGCCATACATTGACTCTCTCCAACTGGCCCTGATTAACAATGGTATTCAAACCGAGCTATCGTGGATATACCCTTTTCTCCGGTTCATTCCTTCTCAAGGCCTGAAGAAGTTGGTGAACGCCGACAACGTCGTTTATGATCACGGTTCCGTAGCCGTCCGGAATATGCAAAGCGCTGGAGATGGACTAAGCAAGGCTAATTTGTTCAGTCAAATGGTAGCAGAAGCTGATGGTCAGGAAAAGACAACACTAACAAAGGAGAGTGTGCAGACAGAAGCAGGTAATCTCATTGTGGCCGGATCGGATACGACAGCTGTCACTTTGACATATCTCGTCTGGGCCGTCCTCAAGCACCCTCAGCTTCAAGCTCAGTTGGAGAAAGAAGTTTCTGAACTCAGCGATGAGCTGACTACTGATGAACTCAAGAATGCACAGCTCCTGAACAGCGTTATCGAAGAAACACTTAGACTATATGGTGCCGCACCTGGTGCACTCCCTCGGGTCGTGCCGAGTAAGGGCGCTATCTTGAGTGGCCATTATTTGCCCCCTGGTACTATCGTTAGCACACAAGCATATACTACTCACCGTGACGAGAATATTTGGCCTGATGCACAAAGGTATGTCCTCTATAAGTCTATGGAAGCATCTACTGACGCTGCGAGAAGATTTGACGGTTATCGATTCATGGACAAATCGAAGATGACAGCTGCACAGAAAACAGCGCTGTCTCCATTCGGTCATGGGTCTCGAATTTGTATTGGAATACATTTGGCATATATGGAGTTGAGGCTTGGAGCTGCACTATTCTTCCGAGAATGTCCTGGGGCAACGCTTTGCCCGGAAATGACTGACGATATGATGGAGATGGAAAACCACTTTTTGATTGCACCCAAAGGTCATAAGTGTATGGTTCAGCTGTAGGTGGTGCCGTCAACATACCAAAATCAGGATCAAATGCTGTATATCCAATAGGATAGTTCATGACCATGAAAGTCACTATGCTAGTGAAAATATGCTTCCAATCTGGCTATCTAAATCACTTCGAAGCATCTTCATATTGGCATTCCTACCAATGTTCTTCAACGCCTCACGGTTGCTCATGGAAAGAAAATTCGTCAGCCCAATCATGGTTAATTATAGCATTCTCAACCTTTCTTCCCTCCAGCTTACCGAAGGTTTTATCCACAAGGGACTGTAACGCGGGAGGTACCTTGAGCTTTTCCAACAACAAAGGGACTTCCGAGCTTACATTCTCAACAATCTACACAGTAAAGATATTTATTTGAGCTAATCAGAGTAATTATTAAAAAGATGACGAGTCGATTCTGCGCAGCTAACTTATCATTTTCTGATCTTTTACCATTTTGCGCTGTACAAGAATCCTATATAATAAGCAACACGATATTGGACACATGATTTGCTGTGGCTATTTTCGATATGAACCAGTTTTCAAGGTTGAATACCGGGAGACGTAAATGGACCAATAGAAACGGCGTCACGACGATCCTCGAATGTCTTCCACCAAAGACCGAGAATTAGTGTAAAAATCCTCGGTCGTGAGTTGGTGTCGCTTTAGCTTTGTGGGAGTTAAATCATTAGTTGTTATTAGTACTCGACTCTATTTTAACTGTCCATATACAGAAATTCGTCACATTTAGTTCATGTCTTAGCTGCGACGTGACATTTGCGACGGATAAACAAGTAACCCATCGTGTATAACTTGCAGTGCGTGAGAACAACGTACAACTCTCTATTCTCTTCGGCATATGAGTTTTCAGAGATATTGTGTTGGTGATATGTGTGACAATACAAAGATGGCTCAAGGTGAAACAAGAGATCAACAACTTGAATGAAGGACTAACTCTATGATTGGTCCAGTAACCGCTTGCGACACTGATGCTTGTATATGCAAATAGGCCAAGTTATCGCAATATCGGGATAGGATCAGTAGATAAAGTGAACACTACCTCGCAAAGCCTAACGAGAAGTAATTAGGCTGTATTGGCTTTAAAAGCTTCTTGGTGTCCCGCCTATCTCAACGTGGATCCTCGGTTTTCAGCGACGACAGTGTATTTTAAGCTCATCTGCAAAGCAGAAAGAATCCCTGACCTTCCAGTTTGCTGTCTTTTGTTCGAACTATCTCATCATGGCTCTAAGACTCACTGTGTTTCTCATCCTCGCGACTCAGACTCTATCCCAAGACGTCAGAATATTCCGAAAGATCCCCGGAGATGTGAATCAATGCATCAAACCATGCCTCTTCCGCCCCAACAACGCAAATACCGATGTCGGTGGTGCCCTGGACTGCGGCACACCATACGAACAAGATTGCTACTGCGCAACCAATAGCGGTAAAGCAAAGATAGTCAGCGAACACATCGACAATTGCGCGCAGGCAAGTTGCTCAGCAGGGGTCGAATCACAGGACGCATCGTCTATGAGGTCATATTATGCCTCTTACTGTATGGAGAATGGATTTACTGCAGATGTGATGACGGAGTGGTACACAGGCACTGTCGTTCAAGAGGCTACAAAGACCTATGGAGACATGTGGGGATGGTCTTCAGCTACGAGTAATCATAGAAGCCAGGTGTTTGATGACGATGAGAGGAAAGATATTGTCGAGGGGAAGGACCGCAACGAAAACAGCGGCTCATACCTGAGGGCGGTTGATTTGCTTTTCTTTGGAATCCCTATGTTTGTTATTTTATTTCAGTGGGTTTAGAGAGCGGGAGCTTCTATAATACCTCTACATACAAGAAGTAAAACATCCAAGAAGCCGGCGTTTCCCTCTTATAGAAAGATCCTTTCTAGGCATCTACAAATTATGAAACTACACTGCCAGCGGTGACTGGTAATAAAAACAGGCTTCAAAACTACGTCTCGGGCTATGCCAGACTCTGCCACGCAACAGGGCTGACCCAATGATCCGAGTATTGTTTTTTAATGATTTTCTTTTCCTACCGTATGGCATCCCTGAAACTTCCAAATATTCGTAATGGAAATCTCGCGTTGCCCTGTCTAAGCCCCAAAAGGCAACGCATCAACCTCGCACAGACAAGCACAGACTGGTCCACTCTGCGGATCCTTTAAACTCTAGAATATCATGCCACATTCTGTGGACTACCTAGTTTAGAACATAGGGGTCCAGAGACCTGTCAAAAAAATAAATACCTAGTGATGTTGAAAGGAACTAGGGATGCTATAATAGTCAGAACCAACTAATCTCAAGTTTATTAGGCTACCAGCGAAGAATAACCAAAACTGATCAAACCCTACAGCAAATCTTCCCCACTGAATTGACAGCTAAGCGAGGCGAGGCTGGCTTCCTACCAGGATTCTGTTACTCGGTGTTGGTTGTTAGCTTTTGACTGTTGGTTGTTAGTTTTTTGGCTGTTGGTTGTGTATCTTCCAATAAAAGACATGGATAGTTCCACCGTTTAGTCCTAATTCGGTTTAATATTCTTTCTACTCTTCCAGACCTTCTCCCTTGCTATCGGCGATTACCAAATGAGGTCTAATGCAATAATTTCAATCTCTCAAACTCCATTAGAAACCGATATCTTTGACTCGCTGATCCGTATAATGGATCTTCTAGGTATCAGAGCCCACGGCTGGCACGTATCGCAACAGGGCTTGGGATTGCCCCTATTGTGGTCGATCAACTGAGATCTCTGTTTTCATTATATCCACAAGGCGGCTCTTGTTTCCTTTGTGACAATGTCTGACTTCTGACTTTCTGCTTTGCCGTTCTTTAAACAGTTCTCTAATCTTGAGCCCCCGAACTGCAGGGAAAATGGGTATTCTGCAAAGCCCAAAGCGTTCATTATGGATAGGCTCCATATTCGGTTTTAGTACATTCATTCTAGTCTCTTACCTTCTTTTCACATCATACCCACAACGGTAGGCTTTTCCCAAACTCATTTGCCTGTGACTTTAACTCACTATACCACCTTGACCAGGACTCAGCCTCTACGACCGCAAGTGACAGATGTTTCGAGGAAAAACTGTCATAAGAAGATCAACAATACCACAGCCGAAGACACAGCGTTCCCTTCGTTGCTTGCAGAACTATGGAAGCCTCTAATACATCCTCTCGAGGAGCGGGTGTTTGTCACTGACAAGGGAGAGCGTTTCGAAATACCGGAAAACCAGATGCGATGGAAGAAACCACTGGGGAAAAAAGTTGTTCTTATCGATACGGATACACGCCTTGACGCAAATAACGAAAACTCGATGTTGAATGAATGCCCTTTGCACTACCCAACCCTTTCTGGACGGACAGGAGGTCATCTCAACCACTATCTATATGGTACAGTAATCAAGACCCCCACACTATAACATTCTGCTGACCTTCATGGCTCTGCACAGCTATGATTCATGGATACGATTATAGACTAGTGCGAGCCGCCGATTATCCCGACCGTCACGGCACCTGGGTCAAGCCTGCCATCGCTAAGGAAGCCCTCAAGACACACGATATTGTCGTTTCCCTCGACTCCGATGCAGTTTTCACGCATCTCGACCTACCACTAGAGTGGCTTATGAACCTCTGGGACTTTACAGAAGAGTCCCTTGTCGCCATGGCCTACGACCTCGACTGGGAAGGCGACTATGATCCCAAAGGGAACCTCATCCTCAACACCGGATTTGTCATCTCGCAGGCGAGTCAACGCACACAGGAAATGTACGAAAGATGGGAAGACTGCCCAAGAAGCATTCCTGGCTGCGAGCACTGGAACTTTAAGTGGGCACACGAACAAAGTGCCTTTTCCTACTACATCCGCTACGAGTTCAACAGGACGCACGACATCAAGAACATACCATGCAACCAGGCCAATGGTAATGAGTTTTCAGTCGACGGAAAATGCGAGTGCCAGGGTGTTTTTGTGAGCCATAATTGGAAGCACAAGCACAAGACACCTGAGTTGTTGAGTCGAAGTATCATGACGTCTCTGGCTCGTCGACTACATGGTCAATTTCAGACGAATATCAACGACTTGTACAAGGATGTTTCCAATCAGACATATCCTATGAAGGATATTGAGATTTGAAGATTGATGATGAGGGAGATACAGTTCTATAATACCCAGTAATTACATATAATGACATAATTCCCTGGCTTCACAAGAATAGCGAGATCATTGGCTGCAGATGGAATCTTGATGAAAGCCATATCAACTATAATCCAGAGGATAATGGCGAAAGACAAGCCAGGCTTCGACATTTCGCAGAAAGTTGCTGTACAACTAATTCTCAGACACAACAAAAGGGCCACATCTTCCCTCCCAAAGCTGCCTCGCATTGCTCGCAATCGCATGGCCAGCTTCACCACTACCACTCATAGAATTCGTAATAACCCAAGCATGCGCCGCCATAGCAGCCCGTGGCGAATTAGTCAGACCCGACCGTGGTGTAGTGTCACTTGTAATCAGGTTGTAGTCGGCAACGGTGTTCGTCACCTCGCGAAACAGGGCCGCCCAATTGTTGTGGTCCTTGGGCTCAGAACGATACCAAATCTGGTATAAATCCTGGCCAAAATACGAGTAGAGGTCGGTCGCTCTCTGAGGACAATCCAGATCTTCCAGCACAGGACCTTGGCTGAATGCCCAAATGCCTTCTGTAAATGCAGTAAGGACCTCTCTACCGTATGGGTCGATGTCTGCGATTTCTTGGTGGTTGTTCCTGGTAAATGTGCCTTGAGGGAATTTGTCGAGGAGTCGCATGATTGGCCTCCACGCTGCCGCCATAGTACGTGCATCTTTGGTGCCCGTTCGGTATGTCTCACGAGCTCCTAATGCTTTCTGGATAAGGGCCTCAATCTCCCTCCAGTTTTGGTCGCCAAGAGCTGCTCCCATTGTGGCAACTGAAGTTGAAAGCCGAAGTGATGAGATCTGAAGGAATGGAAAGCGTCTATTTTCCTTGTGCTCTGTCCCTGCTTTTATATAGCCTGTCAGCAGTAAGCGGAAGAGTCAGGTGCAGGGATCATCCAGTTGGGAAAGGTAGGCTTAACTGAATGAAGCTTTCAATGTTTTCAAGGCTACAACGATAACATATGATGGGTGTTCCCGCTGATTTGAGTCGCAATAGACCACCGGTGATCCTTGCTGCTTCGCTGAGGAGTAAGCACAATTGGGTTACATCAGCCAGTTGATTAACTCCAAGCAGTGGACAGTGTCTTCGCTTCCAAGTAAATGCAGCCAATGTTTTCAGCTGGGAGCTTGAGCCAGTAATAAATGCCCCCTTCCTTCTAAGAGGTGGTCAGCTCAGCCTGTTGTCACCAAGATGGTCATTCCTCTTTTTAGCCGAACATGAATAAGGCTCTCAGATGGTCCCTTGTTAAACTTCAGGCTGGAAGGATGCAGACAGAGAAATGCTGTAACTTACTTGTAATCAAGTGTGGAACAACAGAATCTCTCTTGAAAGCTTTCCAAACCCGGTTGTATACTCAAGTGAGGCTGGACCGCCGTCTGCAGGCCAGCCGACGTACAACTGGAGTTTTTCGACACGTTAAGTTCTCCGCAGGGATACATCATCTTGCTCCTAGTTGTCGCATCCTGACGCAGTGAACTTCCTCTTCTTAAATGTCTTCTGATCTGTTCGCAGATTTGAAGCGGAGCTTCAAGGTCGGGTAGCCCAGTATCGCTGGGGACAGGGTAATCTTGGCTTGGTTGATAGGCGCTAAAAGAAAGGCTCATGGTGAAGAATATCCATACAGACACCAAAGGCGTATGCGTGCATTTGAAATACTGATTCAAAAATGGGGTAAATAGGAAGTCGAAGGTTCCTCAGCAATACGTAATGCCTCCGAGCTGATGACTAGAGCGGGGTGGTTCTGGTGCAGCCCGAGGGGGAGTAGATATTCCGATTCCGCGTATAGCAAGAAGAATCTCTTGAGCATCCTTCATATTCGAAACAATAATTTTTTTCGTCGTATTGTATCACCGCTATTGGTTTCTGGCAATGTTTGTTTTGATTCAGTGAGACAGCTGAAGAGTAATCACGTGCTACGTCATTTTCAACCGTTGCCATCATCCAGGCATTCACGGTTGCATGAATCCTACAACTCCGATCCTTTAAACTTACTTTCATCTTATTCTCACCCATTCAATACAATCATCTCAAATGATATCGAATTATTCACCATGCAAGAAGCGTTAATGATACCAAAATTCCGCGTTGATCTGTCCCAACCGCCGGAGGATCGCTACACTCATATTATTCCCCATTTCCAAGAATCCGTCACCTCTTGTGACCTACCTTCACTGTTCTATGAGTTACTCCAGGATCTGACAGGTACATACCTAGGAAAATCCCTTGCCAGCATATCGCCATACCTTTTGCGCCGTGTCCATTCGAAGGAGGAAACAGCTGAGCTGGAAGGGATTTCGAAAGCCATAAATATTCCTATGCACATCCTGGTCGCCTTCAATGTTCTGCTGGACCTTTTGTTAGGTTGTACGAGCGGGGGAGTGCGCACGCTTGATTCACCAAGATCAACCGGACAAACAACTCGGATATTGCATTTTCGGACTCTTGACTGGGGAATGGAACAATTACGACACATCATCGTTGAGCTCGACTTTGTTCGTCATGCCGGAGGACCTGTGGTTGCGACAACAGTTACCTATCTTGGGTATGTCGGAGTGCTGACAGGTGTCAGAAAAGGACTGAGCATGAGCCTGAACTTTCGACCGTACCATGCGAAAGAGACTACCCGACAAAGATTGTCTTTCCGATGGAACCAGGCCATGGTCGTTCTAGGCTACAGGCAGTCTATATCGAGCTCTTTAAGAAATATCCTACTAGGCGAATCTGCGGAATTCCACGTCCAAACTGGGTCTCCTGAACGCCCTGCGAATGTCGATGCAGGCGTCACAGATGAGTACGTACAGAAAGTCCTGGAAAGGCTGTCTGTCTCTGAGTCAACCTCGGCATACCTCGTCCTCTGCCAGCCAGAGCGCGTGTTCCTGGTAGAAAAGGACCACAGAAGAGCTCAAGTCCGTGACTCCGACACATTCTTGACTGCCTACAACCACGATGCCAAAGATGAGGATGACCCTTCGCGGCTTCATGAAGCTGCAGCGGAACTTGAAGAGGCCGACGACGCACTCGGAATGGCAGAGCTAGTAGGTCTATCACTGGATAGAAAGAGGCGCCTGGAAGGATTATGGAAGGAAAGAAGCCTTGCGTGTCGAAGAAGATACAAGCAGCAGCGCGACATTGTGACTCAGCGCGATGTGATACGGTTTCTGGAGGATGACGAGATCAGCAACGAGGAAACACACTACGCTGTCATAATGGATCCGAAGGAGGGAAAGGTAGTCTGGAGAAGGATGTATGAGGTTGGCAACGGAGACAGCTCAGATTCAACCACCTGATCCGCTGTAATTGTCTTCCCCCATCGATATGCGCCTGGTACTAGCAGGCTGACGAGAAGAGGATTCTGTCAATTCTGGCCTTTGGGTTCGACATGACAGCACCTTCGCAGAGGTAAATCACTAAAGGCCTGTCTTGGGGCATTCAAAGGACATTTGTCCATGATAGAGTATAGATGTATTCTACAAGGGATTTGCGATATCGAAATTAATTTTGTAACCACGGAAGAGGTCTACCGACTTGAAGATGAACATTTGCGACACTACTCAGAGGTCAATTATTTCGATCAGATCTTCTGGCGCACCGTGGTACAAAGCTCTAAGAATGACATACAGTTCATTTATATAAATTCAGTTACGCAAATAATGTATAATTATGTAAAGCCTTAAATTTAGCTACAGCGGGAGGCTTGCTCTGGCCGTTGAATCTTGGCCTGATACTAAAGTAATAAGGTAGTCCAGGAAACGATCTGGAAGCCAGCCCAAGTACCACCAAGAGCAACGACTCAAGAGCACAGTTCGAAGTGGATTCAATTATGGGAACCTAACTAAGCGCGCTGCTGAGCACGGCCAAAGGCAGTTGTAAGGCATACCTTTAATCCACCAGGTGTCTTGTGGTTGAAGAAAGCATCATAATTCTTCGATACGTTCTCAAAGTCATCTATCAAGAAAGGTTAGTTAGATCTACAACGGAATTTCAATGGATTAGTATACTCTACCTTCATGAGTAAACATAAAGGATGGATCGTATTTGCCCTCCACAACCAAGTCAAGAAGAAGTGGGAAATACTGTGACATTTATTAATAAGTTTCAGTCTGGGATGGGATAGTCACATACCTTCTGGGCATAGAGTTGTCCTCCGCGTACAGTAATGCCCTTCTCCATCATCATACCAATTGGGAAGTTGTTGGTGGTGTAAAAGAAGTCACCAATCAAGGCAACATTGCCACCCTTTCGAGTTGCCTTGATAGCGGCGCTGACGGTATCGGAGCTGTCACCCTCCATACCCAATGCTCTCATAGTGGCATGCGCGCTGGAGTTGGTGCTTCTGAAGCCGCTGGCCTCAATACCACGGTCCAGTCCGTTTGGTTCAATGGACAGGATATAGTCGGCGGGATCACTATGAAGCTTGACGTTGACGGGGATCATTCCATACGACTTGGCAATCTCAAGGCGATGCTCGTCCTTGTCGATGGCGTATACCTTGCGGGCTCCTCGCAGCTTAGCCAAACGTTGAATTGAGAGGCCTACCGCGCCACAGCCCCAGACGCCGACGACATCCCCTTCGCCGACCTCGGCCAACTCATTACCATGCCATGCAGTAGGGGTCACATCAGCCAGGCCAACCAGCTTCTTGGGATCTATGTCATGGGGAGCCTTGACGCAGGTGAGATCTGCGTTGGGAACGCGGCAAAACTCAGCCTGGTCGCCGGGGTACCCTCCAGTGATCAAGGAATAGCCGAAGATGCCCGACAAGCGATGGCCGTACATCTGCTCCAGCTCCTTGGAAGGGTTGGTTCGGTCGCAGAGTGAGAACTCCTTTCGCTTGCAGTAGAAGCAGTCTCCGCACGCGATGACAGGCAGGATAATGACTCGGTCTCCAATACTCAAGCTCTTGACCTCGGGGCCGACTTCTTCAACGATGCCGATAGCCTCGTGGCCCATGATCAGCCCCTTCTCCATAACCTTGTTCAGATCGCCATTGTACATGTGGAGGTCGGAGCCGCAGATGGTACAATGGGTGACGTGCACGATGGCGTCTTTGGGCGCGGTGATGGTGGGCTTGGGGACGTCGCCTAGCTCGATAGACTTTGTGCCTGTCCAAAGGGCCGCCTTCATCCTTTGGGTGGGATGAGGCTTGTAGGCCGTTGAATACACTGGCCTTGTAGCATGTTAGATAAAAGATTATGTTCCCGAGATTAGCAGACATACTTGGCTACCTCTGTCATGTTGACTCTTGGTATTGTATTGTGAATATAGGATGATTGTTGATAAGTTTGAATTGCGTGATTGCTTCCTGTCAGGATTCAATGGATTAACATAGGGCTTTTATCATGTTCCTATTACAATAGTGTAGACGCTCATTAGTTCTTCTTACTTCCATTTCACGATGCACAGCACATCATGAGAGTGTTATCAATCTACACAACAACATTCATATCTTCATCATCTCAAGATAATGGTTAAAACTAAACAAGATCTTCAGATCTTGGCGTATATAGTCGATGAATCTAAACATCATGTATTCAAAGATCGATCCAATAGTTCTTCATTTGCGTATGATGACCGTCATCCGTGCGCGCTCTTTTGATAAGGCTGAGCAAGTCTGTGCACACGGACAAGGGTAAAAGCACTTGAAACAACACTCAGATCTCGTATTTACATACGTGTCTATCACCGCTGAAGGTTTAGTCGCTGGGTCCCAGCTAAACACGTAGCTTGTATAGGCACTTTGGACCTAGATTAAGTTAGATCTTGTGGGTAAGTCCACAAAAGGATAGGTTTTGGCATACCAGTCGTGATGCCTTGGCTTGGTGATAGACTCCAAGGATAGCCTTTTGTCAGATGGATGGGGATAAATTCCCTCCAATCGCCGCATCTCCGTTGTAGTATTGGGACGCCGATCAGTGCGGAATAATTGTGCCGACACACATACTCTTCATTTAGGGTAGGATCTTAATCCCTCCCAACGGTGTAACATTAAACCAGCCATGCCATTTCGGGTTGTATATACCTAACCGAGATAAGCTCGCTAGAAATCCATGTCACGTGATGTCTTAGACGACATATCTTGACTTGTAAAAATGACTTGATAATGATGGGATGACTCTACCACTGAATTATGAAAGTGTCAAGATGTAAGCATGACATTTCGATCGTTAAGAGCAGCTCGAATTGCGTAGTCTGATGTCACATTTGCATTTCAGGTTATAACAACTCCGGCCTCTTCAAATAAACAGCCAAATGTCCAGGTGCCGTCCATCAGGACTCAACTACAGTACAACCGCAAATCACCTCAACCATGCCAGAGTCACTAGCCGCTTTCCGGACCGGGAGGAGCAAGGATCTTCGCGGGCTTGCTGAGGAACACCTTGAGCATGAGTATGTCCACCAATATCTTGACTCTGCCTTATCTCAATTTCAAGATTGAAGACGCTGATCATCAATACTGTCTAGTTTGAACCAGGAAGAACGGGACATCTTGAAACGGGCGGGGAGTAAAGTATCCACCCATGCCAAGCTAGGCTCCTTGCTAGGCGCTGGCTTCGGTATTTACTGCGCTTTCAGACTTAGGTCTATGAGGTTGGCCTACTTCAACGCCTTTAGGGCCATGGAAAAGCCCGTGGCTGTCCAGTTTGCAGACGGCCGTACACGTACGTTATGCATTTTAGTGTTTTGCTCCTATGCTTACTGTATTCTAATCCCCAATAGAGCCCATCCCTGATATTTCTGACAAATTGTCACCATCCAAGTGGGGTGACGCGGCGACTTACTTCTTCTTCGCTGTTGGAGGTACATTCCTAGGAGGTGAGCTGGGTCTTGTTAGCGGCACAGCATCAGCATCGCGAACAATCACAAAGAATCCACACGCCAGAGAACGAATAGAGCAGGCGTTTAAGAATTATCGAATTGATGCCATGAAGCAGGAGATTAAGCAATTGGAAGGAAAGTCAAAGTTTGAGCAGCTCTTCAAATCCTGAACACATAGAATTAGTTACAATAGTTACCAATTCATACAGGCTTTATCAGTTCACGTGAAAGATATTTGTTAGGAATTGGAGGTCCATGTGATGGATGAGTCGTGGTCTACTCGAGTCTAGACAAGTCTTACTTTGGGCATCCTTGATTATCCTCACGGAAATATCCGTCGCTGCTCCAAAATACACAATGTTTTATGCATCATTATTTCACTACAGAACCATAATGACGTAGGTTTTTAATCTTTCAACACAGTTACTGTCACATTATTTGCCTGTCCGCGTAAGACGTGACTCGTGTTAAACGAGAATCGGATGATTTTGAAATTATCACCAGATGGCCTCTAAATGGCCTCGACTCCGGCGGAATTTCTAGAAAGGAAACGAATAGTTTAAATCTTGATCCTGTCCTCATGTTTCAACAATTATTAAAGTAAGGAGTCCTGTTGCAAAGCCCCCTGGAAGTTGGACCTTTGATTTCAACGACCACAGTAAGTACGTACAGCATAAAATATACATTAACCGTTCAAATTCTACATGGATCCGAATACAAGGTACAGGTACTCTAATGCATATGCAGTCCCCCTATATACTACAAATTAAAATGTTTCACTTCGCAGGTCAGTACACCATGGTAGCTGAAAATATATTCAGGAGACCCAAAATCACTACTCTCTTGTGAGACTTGAAAGATTCGCAGCATGCTATTTGGGTGCAGCAGACGCCTCGCCGCTTATATCTTGAATATAGCGATTGGCTTCACTGGCAATGTACTCCTGAATAAGGACGCAGTCACAGCCAACATGCTGGAGGAGCTGCATCTTGAGACTATGGACTTGGTGGGTCAATTCTTTGGCATGGGCCGTCAGCTCGCGATTCATCTGCTCCATGTCCTTCTCCGCGGTTTCGAGGTTCTTCTCCACCTCTCGTTTCTTGGAGCGCACCTTGTTAGCCGCGCGGCTGTTTTTTTCCCTCTGCTTCTTCGCCTGCGTGCTGGATTCGGAGGGTGAGGATGTGGACTCGTTGATGGTTTCACACTCTTGGGGATTCACATGCATCTGGTCCATTGGTGCTCTTCCTGCTTGGTGTTTCTTGGTGGAACCTCTTCGAGATGAGGGCTCTACTGAAGCGCCTTTGGAATGGCTCAATTTCCGCTTCTTTGCGTCAGATTGCATTGGTGAAGGGTATAGGGAATGCTCTACAACGCTGGAGGATCCTCGGTGGTTTGATGAATCTGAGGATTGTGGTTGTGCCAGAGACTCCTGGTTTAAAAAGGACGAAGTACATGCGGTTGAATGGGGATCATGAATAAAGTCGGGGATAAATCCCTCGATTTCGGCGAGTCCATGGTGGTAGTCATTCCCATGAGCGGGAAATGAGCCATGGAAACTTGAATCACCAGCAAAATACCATTGATCCCACAGCGGATGAGGCTCGGAGTTCAAGTTTCCAATGCCGGACAAGTCGTACATTGGGTCCATGAGGGCGACTGAGCTTTGGTCCATGGTAGAGGATGGATAGATTCCTGTTAACGTGAGTATGCGACGATCAACGGAGGGATCTAAATTGGACCAGGCGGGGGCCATACCATAGATAAAGGAGGGTTGCTGAAATGGGCTTCTTGTTCCAACTATTTGAGGTCACTCACGATTTATCGTTGGGTTCTCTGTTGTAAATATTAATCGTGGTATCAATCTAGGCTTGGCAACTCGCTGATATCGCATTTATCAAAGGTTTGTCGCTTGTCCTGCACTCACAAGGTCTGATCTCATATCTACTAGCCGAAAGCTTAGTTTCTAGCCCTATCCACAGATTATCTGCCCAGAGTCGATCTTGGCCGCGGTATGCTTGTTCGTATAACCTAAAAGTTAACGCGCAGGAGAGGTGTTAATCCATGCCAAAGGGGCAGGGACGGGTCGGACTGTGATGTGATGGGCTTGTCGTTGAAGACTGTCGCAGGAAAAACAGGAAATCAGGATTTTATTTTAATATTATGATGCTGCTAAAGACATAATTTGGGTCAAAACTTATGGTCATTCGGTCGTCATTAGAACAGTCGGAACCAAAGGACAGACAGTGCTAATGTAGTATGATACTACCTGTTGGTAAGACGTAGAGAGACATTGAGTGGAGATTGATTGTCTGCCACCGAAGAAAGTGTGTCATGATAATGGAAATGTGACAAGACGAGTCTAAGCGAACTCTGTCAGCTATGTATGAAGCTAGAACAGTGCTTACGAGCTATACTTTCCGCACTAATCTTCAGTATGGATGTTGGTGAAATATTGGGATTCTGTAACGGTTGCTGCGGGGGTGAGGAGGGAATCAAGCCATGGATGGGGGCCTGCTACTGCTAGCTAGCGGAAGACATTTTCCTAAGGATACAATTTACAATAAGGGGTAACCTAAGGAATTAGTTAGAGGCTGATAGGCACCTGTCAGACAGCCCCAAGGGCGTTTTGTTAGTTCATTTCAGACCAAGATGGTGTGAGCTAAGAGCCGTGCGCGGCAGACAACATGGGGTGTTAAGCGAGTCGACATGAGCTCCTCTCCCTACAATGTAGGCAGAATGAGTCCGGAAGGTACAAGCGCTACTGCTGACTATGTCATAGCAGAAAAGGGTCTTTTTGAGTGACAGAAAACGGTTGTCGAGGTACATGACATCTTATTGGTAGTATTAGAGTCTCGCATGGCTGAAAGCTGATCTGACACAATGTTTCTGGTATCAGTTTAAGTACTTATCTCGACAAATCACTCCCCTGTAGGGTCTTTGACCACCTGGGATTACTGTAGTCCCCAAATTCACATTACAAAGCTCAGGAGAGATCAACAGCCAGGCCCAGGATCGCGGAACAGGGACAGAGTCCGACAAGTTATGCCTGCAAAATTCGTAAGGTGGTGGACATTACTAAACCAAACGAGGTTTAATGTCTTATAATAAGGCGAATATTCATGTGGAGATTATTGCAGTAAATATGGATGCTGGGATTGACAGCTACTAAGATAGAGTTTCACGGGTGTTTAACAAATCTGATCTGTCTTATTTCTATGAATTGTAGGACAAGTTAGTCTGTCAATTAGTCCAATCACTTACTCATAAAGATGGCATGGGCTTTCATGGTTAGTTTAGAGTAGATGGGAGTTGTGTTGTGGAGTAGTTGAGGCGAGAAACGCATGTATACAAGATGTAACTAAACAAGTCTGCGGATCTACAGTAGGCAGACGTTTTTCTTTCCTCATCTACTTGCTCCTCGCTTAATAACTAACTTAGCTTCGCCGAGATGATCCCACTAAGAAAGAGCATATTTGCTTTTTGATCGTATTTTGTGGCCATATCGATAAAACAAGAACGGGGTGACGGACAAAAGCGCCGCCACTCCCGCTATAAGCGAACCTCCCCCGCCAACTCCAAGGGCGTCAAACATTTGCGCCGTGAACAGAGGAGCCCCAGCACTACTGGAAGATCGTGCCACTATCGTCACTGCAACGACGGATGCTGCGTAGTCGGCATATGTGTCGGTTATGTAGCTGAAGCACGAGACGTGGATCAGCATCAAGCACGTCGACAAAACGGTGCCGCCTATCGTGGGGACGATCCAGTGAACAGAGCTAATATTAGACGATATTAGTGTCAATTATCTCACACTATGCTTACGCAAGAGGCGAATAGAAAGATACTACTCACTTGTACTGGGCACTCCAGCTTAGCCAGAGCATGGATATGGGAAACCCAACGCCGCCAATCATAGCCAGAACCATGTGGTCCTCCGGGAGCATCTCTTCTCCCCTGGCTACCTTCCGCTTCCGGCGCTTAGTGTTGGCGAATACAATAAAGAGGGCAATGATAGCGCCAACCGCTTGTCCGAGGATCGGAAGCTGAGACACGGCTGCATTCCAGCCTCTCATATCCTGAAACACGATAGGATATATGCTGAAAAGCATGTACTGTAAAGCGGCAATAACGCACGAGTAAATGCAACAGAGGAAAGCGATAACGTCGAAGAGGAGGATCCATGGTCTTGTTAAAGCAATCTTGTATAATTGAGTCAACTTAGGTCTGGAAGCCTCCTGCTCAGCCTGTATGTCGTGACCCTGATTCCGCGCCAGCTTGGCCTTTTGAGAAAGGATAGTGCTGCTGTGGGTTTCGGGAATCGTAAACAAGAGCAGCGCGCAAAATGCTGCGAGCCAGAGACAGACGTACATGCCCCAATGCCAGTCCTTCTTCAGCTCAACAACCCCGGATATGACAGTTCCAAGGGCCGGACCAACCCAAGACGCACAGATCAAGACACCCATAGCATTGCCGCACGCGCACTTGTCCCACAAGTCAACAAGGATGCCTGCAACAATCGTTCCAGGTCCCGCAGCGAAGCATCCAGCGATGAATCTGCCCACCAACAGCCCACCAAAGTTTGGTGGCCAGGCGGTCAAGTATGTAAACGCAAAGTAGAGAAAGAAGGTTGCATACAGAATCCACTGACGACCGTAGAACTCAGACAAGGGGCCAAACAGCATAGGACCAGCGCAGAAGCCGAGAAGGAAAAGAGAGGTAGTGAGTCCTGCGGCGACCTTGGAGACGCCAAACTCTTGTGTGATAGACTCAGTTGTTCCGGTTGTGATACTGCTAGCGAAGCTACCATTGATCGATAACAACACGGCAACAGAAGAAATGTATCGTTTTCTTGTCAGAGACCAATTTCCTGGATTCTCAAGGTCCGCATCTCTGAATTCGATAAAGTTTTCGGCATTCATAGACGGTCTATGCTGCCGTTCTGATTCCGAACATGGCTTCAACGTAAGCTTGGAAAGCGCCCGCTGTAGTTGATTCATGGTGCAGTGACGAAAATGAGGCTATTCGTAGCAAAGATTGTATATAAAAAGATGTTGCAAGAGTTTGTCTATACTACATCTCCAGCAGGACAGCAATATATGAATCTCTTTCTTCTACTTCACAACTTGAATATCTTCATCTGAACAAAACTTCATTACTAACATTTCATCACCGCAAACAGAACCAGGCGTCATAAGAAGCGATTTTAAGGACCTTTTTCTCCTTCACGATGGATTCTATTATGTATATGCGAATCCACCAGGAGGTTTATATTTGGGAATCCACTCATTTTCTGTATCCCAAAAATAATGCTCTTACATCCGTCTGACGTAGAAGTGCGTGTCACATTATTGAAATAGTTCCGCTGAAGAACAGACCAGACTATTGCCAGAAACTTCACTACAGATTCTTGATTTCTTTCCTTCTTGGGATTATTCGCCCCTTGGTTCTGTTGTTCTTTCAAAGTGATGAAAGCCACTAAGTGAGGCTCAAGTTGTGTCATTGTGAAGATGTACTGTACAGTTGTGGAATACAAACTGTTACAACTTGACGTAGTTATAACCTCCTTATTACCGTCTAACCAATTTCGCCTCCCTACGATAACTTCTAATTAGAGTCTTATTTAATAAGAACGTGGTCTAGATGCTCTTATTCCCCAACGCAAAATCATCCTTGTCTCTATCTTGCACTATCATCTATTCAAGCCTTTTACCCACATTCCTAACAAAGTAATACCCTACACTACTACACTGTTAGACATCCGCCTATAAGCTCACATCTTTATACTCTAAAAGCTTGTTATTTCTTCTTTTAACTACACTTGAATTCTCACATCCAATCAAATCTCAAAGCTATGCGCGTCTTCCTGATTCAAACCGCTAGAGGTCTCTTTTCCTCTTCCGGTGGTTACAAAACAAACAATGCCCTGCTCCGCTATCTCGCTTCAACTGGTCATCGCGTTCGTCAACTCTGCTATTCGCATTGTGGAGAGATCGAGAGCTTCTTGCAGAACAGGATCAGTAACGGTGAACGCGATCCTAGACACAAAACCAAGGTTCTGCACATTAGAACTCAAGATGGTAAACCCGGAGTCAACGTCAAAGTTCATGAGTTTTGTATGGATGATGGTGTTGAAGCCGTGGCGTTGGATAGCGACGCCTTTGATGAAGCCTTTGGTGGTAAGAAAGCGTTACATAGCCAATTGGCTAAGATGTCGGCAGAATACATTGAGGCAAGTCATTGTTTCCTCGTATTTGTTAATATGTGAGTTTTTCGTTTTTAACTAACTATATCTTGAACAGACCGGAACGACTTCGCCGCCGTTGCTGGACTTTATTACCTTTCTCCAGGATGAAATCAGGCGTTTCCATCCTACACACATAATATCCAACGACGGCCTATCCATGCAGGCCAGTTTTGACCTTGAGCTCGCCGACCTGGTCATGTCTCGCATCGCAGTTATTCATACCGCCGAGCAACTTCCCTTTGGTCCTTTCGCATTTGGAATTCCTGGGCAGTCTAGTACTGTACGAGAAGCAGACCTCCTTCGACGGATGGATGGAGTCTGGAGCGTGTCTCAGGTCATCAAGGATTATGCCCTTGAACATGGGCAGCTGCAGTCACGTTTTCTGGTACACCACCCCTGGACGTATCTGGTCGGCAGTAAGCACGAGATGCCCAATCATCTATCCAATTGGAACAAAAAGTACATCGCTATGGTGAATCCTTGTCCCGTCAAGGGTTCGAGCATCTTTATTGATCTTGCCAAGGCGTGTCCGCAGTATGACTTTTTGGCTTTCATGAGTTGGGGCACCAACGAGAAGATAGTCCAGCAGATGAAAGCTCTGCCAAACATAACGTGAGTGAGTCGAGAATATCTGGCTAAAACCCATGAATTAACCATTTTCTTTTGCAGGACTCGCCCGCCATGTGTGAACCCCGAAGATCTCTGGCGCGATATCAAAATTCTCGTCGTCCCCTCTCTTTGGTGCGAGGCTTGGGGAATGGTGGTAGTCGAGGCACACCTTCGGGGCATACCCGTCGTCTCATCCAATGCAGGCGCCGTCCCAGAGGCCATGCTTGGGCTGGATTACATCATTCCGGTCAATGCCATCAGTGGCGAACACGACGAGTCAGGGGCTTACATCATTCCCGAGCAAGACATACAGCCTTGGGCTAAGGTGATTACGAGGCTTATGGAGGACAAGTCTGAGTATGAAAAGACGTCGTTGAATGTACGTAACACAACCCAGCGGTGGTTGGAGAGTCGGGACACGGCGGAGATAGAGAAGTGGATGATGGGATTGAAGGTCTTTTCGCACTCAAACGGAGCAACTACTGTACACGTGTAGTTAGATTTATAATATTAGATTTCCTTTTCTATATCCTTCAACCTTCTAAGCCGATGTGAGCAATGTCGTCACTACTCTTCTCGGAAGGTGATGTCATTTATTTAGTACCGCACTTGCTTTACCCCCTCACCCACGATATGAGGCCTCTGAAGATACGGCAAATTGATACTTGAAGTTTATGGAGTCAAGTCGCAAATTGCGCAAGTTCGAGGATTATATTTACCAGCGTCTTCACAATGGGAAAAGCATCAAATAGTGATCGCGACATTGAACTCCTTATCTTAAGGAGTCTTTGCTAAAGTAAAGACTGTGTGTTCACTCCGAGATGAATAGCGGTGATATAAATGTGGTTGTTCATTGGCCATGTCATGACAATCTGCAAGATAGCAGCTACCTATATAACAATGTTCCATCGCCCTCGTTCTACTATATCACTGATTCTGTACCTCTACTTCTAAGCATCCTTACCTACAACACCGAGTAGACCTTCCCAAGGAAGTAGGGTGATGACTCCTGATTTCGGCTTTTCCAATGACAACGAATCATAACTTCCCAGAGCCCATTCCCGAACCCCCTGACCTTCATCAAAAGTAAAAGTCGTCTCATGCTTGCTGAAGTTGAGGATCGTGATGGAATGGCACGTCTCGCTCACTCGCCTAAATGCGAAGACATTGGGCTGCGTGTCGTTCTCAATCACAAAGTCACCATAGACAAACAGATCAGTGTGCTTCTTGCGAAGTGCAATGACCTGCTGCCAGAATCTGTAGGGAGGTACAAGCATAGAGCGCTTGTTAGCTCGAGCTGCAGATGTCTGCAACTCTGCGTTGACAGTGGGGTAATCATCGTTGACACGCATCCAAGGCTTGACTCCAGAGGGACAAAAGCCTCCGTTGGCGGTAGAGTCCCATTGCATTGGAGTCCTGGCATTGTCACGCGCTTTGAGGCGCAGATAAAGCTTAGCTTCCTTCATCTCTGGAGATCCTTCTTTATACTGCGCACAAACACTAGAAGAGAATCCCAATGTTAGTCAGAATTCATCAGTACCATATTGATGAGACTTACTTTTTCCAATACTTGACAGACTCAATGTCCTTGTACTCCTCTGGTCCCCACGACAACGGCACGTTTCGCATGCCAAGCTCCTCACCCTGGTACAAATACAAAGTTCCAGGAAGACTAGTCTGCATGATAGACAGCAATTTAGTGCCTGTGACGCGGTGCTCATCAGAATCATCACAGAAACGCGTGACAGAACGTGGCTGGTCGTGGTTCTCGCAAAACAGTGTGCTCCATCCATCCTTGGTAACGATTCTGCACGATTTGGCGATGATGTCCCTCAGGTCCCTGACACACCAAGTCTTATTGCTGAAGCGACCCTTTTCAGGAACAATATCAAGACCAATCATCTCAAAAGTGAAGATCATGTTGACCACGCCCTCTTCTGCCTTGACCATCTTGAGACGCTCTTCTTCGTCATCAAGGAACGGCATCTCGCCGACAGTCAGAGTGTCGTAGTGGTTGAAGACGGAAACCTTCATTTCTTGAAGGTAGTCCATGAGGCGGGTTCCATTAGCGAAATACTTCTCAGCCGGTTGGTATTTTCTGTCCGGGTGAAGAATATCTGCATCGGGGAACCTCTGATCCTTGGAGATGAGGTTGATGACGTCCATTCGAAAACCGGAAACACCCATCTCGAGCCAGAAGCGCAAGATGTCGTGGACTTCTTCTCGAACAAATGGGGTTTCCCAATTCAAGTCGGCCTGGAATGGACTAAAGAGAGAAAGATAGTACTCATCTGTCTTTTCATCATAGGTCCAGGCTGATTCCATCTCGTCAAAGAGACCGCACCAATTGTTTGGTGGCTGCCGATTTCCATCGGCGTCATACTTTGGCTTTCGCCAGATGTACCAGTCTCGTCGTACGCTGTTCTTTGACGAGGCCGAGTCCACGAACCAGGGATGCTGTCGGCGCAGTATGTCAGAACAGTCACGTAACAGTTCAGGATTCGCATACCTGGTGAGAAGTGTGATTGACTACTAGATCCATCACGAGCTTCATATCGCGTATTTTAAGCTCGTTGATCAAACGATGAACATCTTCCATAGTGCCATACGGAGGATGAATAGCGCGATAGTCTGACTGGGTCAAGTTAGCTAATGAACATTTGGTGTCATCGCTGACATATCAACATACGATATCATATCCCATATCCTCTTGGGGACTTTCATAAACTGTTACGAAGGGTTAGACGGTTTCTGTTTCTTGGGATGTGTCTGGTCTTACTTGGTGAAAGCCAGAGAATATCCACTATTGAGATTGAATCGTCAGAGTGTGAGAATATAGATGATGTGATGGTCTCTTACCACCTAATTCTTTGAGATAGTCCAGCTTCTTAATGATACCATTGATATTTCCAACTCCATCTCCATCAGTATCCAAGAAGGAGGAAGGATAAATCTGCAAACTCTCAGTACGAACATGGTGAATAAAAGCAAAGAGTCAAACCTGATAGACAATGGCTTCCTTCCACCACTTCTTCTCAGCTGACTTGTCGGATACCTGAAGTTCACTCATTGTGTTTCTGTAGGTGCTGTAAAACTTTCGGTATCGTGATACTGGGGCAAAAATACTACTACGTCTTACTGTAATCGTACTAGGTCTGATACACGACGAGAAGCGGAAGAATTTATAGAAGGATGCCATCATTAAACGAGCAGATAAGCAAGGAAGGCTCCTTTTCTGTACAAGGCCTCTGGGTGAGATAAATCATTCTAACGTATCACGTTTATCACGAATATTACGTATTGTCACTTTTCCAGAGCGAGAATTGTAATAATTACAAACGATAGAGGTTCATCTTACTCGTAGATGATTTAATTACTGCACGCAAAGAAATCCAACTTACTCGTTCCCGTTCCAGGATGTGGTCTGATAGTTGAATGGTAATGCTGGTAATTACAGCATATGCAGTAATAACTACAGAAACATATACACTACGTAGACCTCACTGGTAAACAAATGATACAGCATATGATATGATGGAACCCCGCTGTCATAAGCAATTAATTACCGGTTTTCTATGGAGAGTTCCTTATCTTTAATCATGTAGTTATAGATATGATGGTTCCATGACGATACATTGACTTCTCTTGAAGATCCGGAGCAGTCTGGATTCAGAGCTGCAGCCAATCATTTTAGGTAATTCAAATTAGTGCCCGCAGTCAGTAGAACTGTAAACTGCCGAGTATTCGCATGGGGGAGACCAAAAATGCTCCGAGATCAAATGGAACTTTGATATGATGGTGTGTTTGCTATAGAACTGGTGAATTGACTTTAGACCAGAAAAGAATATTTTCAAGATGGATCAAGAGTAAATGCATGAAAGAATGCACTATCATGTACATGTCGACCATCTCATGATAGCAGTACAGCAACTATCCCGATAATGTAAACGTGATGATACAAATACATTGGCTTCTTTGGGACATAGAACTAACCAACACCACTGAACTGAAACATATGCCTTCTTTGCATGTTCATCGATCAAATGATTTCTCGCTATTATGTTCTATCTGTTATTGTCTGAGGTCCAGTTTCCTTCCTGATTTCTCAATACATGCATACACAAATCTCTTCATACGTTCAATGAGACTGAAAGTGATTTGAACTAAGGTTTTTTTTTTTTTTATAGAAAATTGAGTTAAGCTTAACCACTACCCAACTCCAAGGTAGTTATGATTCGTAGGGAGATAGTGACACCTCATTCTTACACCAACGGTGCATCCCATCACTTAACAGTATGTCCATGAGGTCCCTCACGGACAGCTCTACCCTCCGCTGTCACAGGTGGAATGGCCTCTGCTCTATCAGCAGCCAATCCACCCTCTCGTCGACCAGTATATCCCCTCTGTCCCTTTTCCGCCTCTGGCTTATCGGCAACTGTATCCCGTACCTTGTCGAAGACCGAGTCGTTTGTACTCGCTCCAACACCCTCCAGACCGCTTCGCTCCTTCTTTCTCTTTCGTGGATGAACACCTCTGGCTTCACGGTTCTCTTGACCCTGCAAAGGCTTGCCATGCAAGGAATCAATAGAGTTGTGGATATCCTTTGACGTGGCACCAGGCATATCTAGCGCCGGCATCTCTAAGGAGTCGTCTCTATCTTCTTCGTATGCGTTCTCGGGTATGTTGGAGTCGACGGGATGAGGTTGGAAGGAATTCTCGGTGGGTGCGGTTCCAGGTGGATATGTTTCGGCGTGGAACTCTGGTGCGGCATCATTGCCTTGCTCGTTACCGGGTTTATGCTGGCCATTGTTAAACAGGACTTGGACAAAGGTACTAACTATCCGTACTTACCCATTTGTCCACCGCAGGCTCAGAAGGAATAATCCGGGCATGAAACGGGCCTTGACCTTGAAGTGATTCGGGGTTCTTAGCGGCCATGATGACTGATATTGAGGGTGTCGAGTGGAAGTAACGGTCGATGCAAAATAACAATTGTATTTGAATGAATACTGTGAGTACAGGTAGAACAGACTTCCCTTCGATTCTCGAGGTTCCAGACTTATAAAGACCTGGTGATGGTGGGGTGATGCTGATGGATGACATCAAGCATGGCTCATTACTTCATGTTCACGTCTAATTGTGTAGTGATATGACGTCCAGATCCTCAATTTTCATCATATTAATCAATTCAGGGTGGCCTTATGACTGTGTGGCTTCATCGAATACGACTACTTCCGTGATGTAGCATCTTGGATGGACTTGACTGTGTTCAATGTCCTCTAAACTGGCAACATTATTCCATAACGCCCAGGAAATAAATAAGACCATATTCCAATTTCTCCATCGTAAGTCATTGTATTATATTTGTTCTCAAAACTCTTTACTAACATCATTGATAAGAAGGACGTTGTCTTTTCGCTTGTCATGCTACTATCATCTTAAGATGATGTCTATCAATTGTGACGTCAGGCCGGTGACATTTCAATCCATCCTTAACCGGGGTCTTCGCGCATGAACTGAACCTTATTAATGACAATATTTCTATAGACAAATAAAGGTTACGTAGACAACACGTGCTATTATTCGGTGCAATCTGAGCTATCACCTACTTCAAGTTGTGAATGGCATCTACGACATAATACTATGCAAGCAAAGAATCCGCAATATTAGCCTCAATATATGAATCGTCAATCAACAAACTTGGTTTATTTATGATTAATGTTGCTAACAGACATAGTGTCAGTAACTATTAAAGCACTTTATTCGAAGGCTTGCATAGCCTTCCAGCCAGTATAAGGTCTTTCGACAATCATTTCCTTAACAGTAGGTAAAGTCGAATATCCCTCACCAAATTCAATGCTCGACTTCAAAATCTCACGCCATCGCTTGCCAGGAGCAATCTTTCCTGAGATCGTGTTGGGTGTCAGGCTGTCACTGTTGACGGGAACCAGAGCTGCTCGTCCTAGGATAGCTTCCATGGCTTGCTGTGCAAAGGAAACCGCCTCCTTGGCATCTGATGGAACGCCCGTCTCATCCAGGGCCCGAATCTTTGTTGCTGGGAGTTGTTCCTGAAGATACTTGATGATAGTCGGGTTTCTGGCACCACCGCCGCACATGTAGACCTCTGCGATGTCGTCGACCTTGATGTTGAAGCGAGGGAAAAAGGTGCGGTATTGCTTAACGATGTTCTGGGCTGTGATTCGAGTGATGGTCGCTAATGTGTCGTACTTGTCGCATCCGGCCGCAAGACACTCGTCGATGAGTTCTTGACCTTCGTTATCGCCAAAGGTCTCCCTTCCTGTCGTCTTGGGAGGGGTATGGTTGCAATACTTGTTTGTGCTCAAGAACTTGTCGACGATATCTTGGTTCACGGTTCCTCTGGCGCTCCATGCGCCGTCCTTGTCATATTCCATCTCGCCGTTAGTGAAATATCTCATGGCATTGTCGATGAACATATTTCCTGGGCCACAGTCCCTGTGTTTCATTAGCATCCATTAGACTTCCTCCCGCGGAAATTCGGTACTCACCAGTCAACCATTGCGTCAACTCCACCCTCAGAATCAGGAGGGATGACGCAGAGGTTAGCAATACCGCCAATGTTTTGGCAGACACGCCATTTGGTAGGGTGGTGAAGGAGAAGTCCGTCAATAAGAGCCACCAAGGGGGCGCCCTGTCTACCCACTGCTTGTTCTGCCATTCGGAAATCCGTCACAGTTGTAATTCCAGTCATTGCACTGATAACTGTACCCTCTCCAAGACAGAAAGCAGACCGTGTCTCTCCTTCTTCGGGCATGGACAGAAGCCAAATGGTTTGTCCATGAGATCCAATGAGGTCAATGCTATCCATAGGTACGTCGTGTTTATCACAGAATTCTTTGACGGCATCGCCAAACATCTGACCAAGTTGAACATTGAGTTGTGACATCTTTGAAGGAGTGGTCTTGGTTTCTCGAAGCATATTGAGAACAGGCTTCTTGATCCATTGAGGTACAGGAATCTCATCGTACTTTGTTCAGTTAGTAACGGATGAGTAGACATATCTTCTGGGGTCACACACCTTGATGAGATCCATGTGAAGAGCATCTTTAGGAGTTTCTTGGTAGTAGCGAACAAGGGCACAGTCGATACCGTCCATGGCAGTGCCACTGTTCATTCCAAGTACTGTAAGATCGAGGGCGCGAGATTTGTCTGGCCGATGATGACCATTGACATTGCCATTGCCATTGCCATTGGCTTGGCTGGTGGTAACCGAGTGGTTACCATTTTGCTGCGTATGTTGTTGTGTCATTGTGAAGAAGAATAAGTAATGTCTTGACTATGTTGAACAGAATTGCCAAGTCTTGTTGTGTCTTGCTTCACGGGCATGATGGTGATATATAATATAACTTCACATTTAAGCTTATTTCCACTCTCTCTGGATGAGCAAGAAACCTCGTAACGACATGTCGATTTACCCAAGACCCTTAGCGTGTGATTAGCGTCTTGTCTCACTCAAAAATAGTTACCTGTCACTTTCTTTGCCATGGTCGAGTCGAGATACTGTTTCCGGTAAGTCGACTCGTCACTGCTGGCATAACCGACTATTCCCGGATCATACCCACCCTACACAGAAGCAAGCATTCGGTAAATCAATTTAAGCGATTAACAGGTTTGAGAACTGGATGTCGGGCAAAATGATCCGGCTCTCACATGGACATATTTATAGTCGGTGCGAGTTCTAGAATCTCCCATTTCCTCACCTTGTAGAGTAGGGAATATCTGGGTAAAGCTATACACCATGCATGCAAAAACCGAACATGTTAAGTCCGTTTGGACGTCTGATGAGGGCACTATGGCCAAAGAGACTGCTGAAACTCGTTGGCCCAAGCTTGTCCAAAATATGATCGACGATGTTTCCGGTACCAGCAACAACGTTTCTCCGTCCCAAGCTCTGGATGAGATCAAGTTTATACAGGCCCAGTTAGAAGGCCTCCAAACTGAGATTATCAATGATGATGAATTACAGTGAGTTTTATTGTTCTTTTTATTTCCTTCCCAAGCAACTAACAAACTCGACTATAGCCCCCTCTATGACAATGGATCGGCAGATATTGCGGCCTATAACCAGCAACTCAACGATTTCGGTAGATTGACCTGGTTCAACTGCCCATGGTTGTTTGGAGAATGCTACATGTACAAGTAAGACTTACCGTTATTATATAAAACACAATCATGCTAACTCGTCCAGACGAATCCAGTTGTTGTTTTCAATGTCAACTTTCTGGAGAGAATACGATATCTTCAAGAGCCAAAAAGACTCTTCTTTGGTCAAATCTCAAAGGGCCATCGAGGATCTTGCCATCAAGTACATTCCAGTCATTGCAAGCCAGGACAAGGTACTCAAAACTCTGGACGAACATAAAGCGAGACTTGTGTTTCTTGACATGATCAACCTGGCTCTATGGGGAAACTCGGCAGATTTGTCTCTCATCACTGATCTCAGCCTGTTGGAAGTCCAAGCCTTACAAAGGAAGCCAGCAGCTGACAAAAGGCAAGAAAACGTCGTCGACAATGATGCGTTGGAAGTGTGGGACTATCTACGAAAGGCAAAAGATACCAAAGCAAATCGACATATCGACGTCATTCTTGACAACGCTGGATTCGAACTATTCACAGACGTTATTTTTGTCGCATATCTCCTTGAATCAGGGCTTGCAACAAGCATCACTCTACACGCCAAGTGCTTTCCCTGGTTCGTCAGCGATGTTCTACCCAATGACGTGGATTTCCTACTCGAATATCTACAATTCAATGGCTTCACATCGTTGGTCGCGCGAATCAGGAAATACATGGAAAACGGCACGATGCGCATCGAGGTTGATCCTTTTTGGACAACAGCTTTCTCATTCCACGAGATGGAGGATCAAGCACCAGAGCTATTCCAGCGTCTGCAGGACAGTCATTTGACAGTATGGAAGGGAGATTTGAACTATCGAAAGCTAACGAGAGACGGTCTCTGGCCGCACACTACACCTTTCAAGAGTGCTCTGGGATGTCTTGGTCAGGGCAGTCAGGTTAAGGTTCTTGCTCTAAGAACGAACAAGTCAGATACCTGCGTGGGATTGGAGAGTGAGGAGCAGGTTGAGAGTCTTGACAAAGAAGCGCCTGGAAAGTTGTGGGTACGAGATGGAACATATGCTGTGGTGTCATTTAGCGATGGCCTTTGATACCGATAGATTGTGTTTTACTAGCTTCTAGATAGTATGTAATTAACATCTCGCCCATTCTTCTCGCAAAGCATTGATTATCCAGGTTGTTGGCCAGGCATGTGATGCCTCGAGATTCTGAAGCATGGCGATAAGATAAGCTTGTTCAAGTTCATCCGTCATCAAAGGACCCCCTTTTTCAATATTAGATAATGTTCAATCTGTGTGTCAAGCTATGACTTACAGATAAATGTAGAGTGACATAATGTGATCAAAGATGGAACGGTTCCTGGAGAGCTTTGACAGGCCCCACAAAGAGCTCGGGCGTGCTTCATGACAGTATCCTAGACCAGGGTTAGGCGTGAGCTAACTCGGCAGATATGACTCGGCCGACATGACATCCATGGCTTAGACATACATTGTACTGGGCATTCCTGATGGCAAATCTCGGGGATGGTCGGTAGACTGTCAAGAGCATTCTGGCTAAATGGTAAAACCCATAAGCCATCACTAGTCACTGTTAGACCCTGTCGGCAACCGAGGTTAAGAACTATAACCTACCATGCCAATCTCCCGTGAACCAGATATCTGGAAATCGACCCGATCCAGGCTCTGCTTCCCCTGACCAAATGGGGTCAAATGTACTAGGCTTGGTCTCGTTCCACTTCTCTACGGCGTCGGATAGTTCGTGCCACTTTTGCATCCTTTGTCCTGGTTCCGGGTACAAGCCGTTTCCACCAAAGCAGAAATGGACGACTGTAGCGCAAATCCACGTGATGATATTCGCCCATGCAGTTTCTGACTTGACATCAATAGCTTGACCTATGTCGACAGGCAGGGGCGGTACCACAATCAAGTCGAAATCCAAATTAGGTGGCTGCTGATTGACACAGGCGTTATAGAGACATTGTCTCACGTAAACCCAAAACGCAGCTTGAGAAAGTGTCGGGGCTGAAGGGTCCACCTGTCTCCCTTGGGATGTCTTGAGCAGAGCACTCAACCCTGCAAGGTGTCGTTCCTGATCACTTCCTATTTCGGTGACTGTAAGGGTTAGACTAGCATGATTATCGCGCACTGAACTGGACTCACCACTTAGCTGTTCGTACACCCGCAATATGACTATGGCGCATAGAATAGCCTCATCGTTGGCAATAGTTTCGGTGCTCAGCAAGGGAATGAGAAGCTCCACACATTTCTCATGCGATTCTTCGGCTATGACGCTGTCACCGACATGGCGAGCAGCAAACGAAATCACGGCGTACAAAAGGATCGGCGATCTCTTGGCAAGGGTCGGCACATTAAGCATAAACTGTCGAGACGCGTCCGTGCAGTCTAACCACCGAGCCAGATGCGCGGAGAAGTGATGGAGATAGAAACCCTCTTGGCGCGGGAGAGCAGGTGCGGAAGGGCCTGTCCACGGTCCGTGAGCTGGGGAATCATGGCTGGGGGTGGAGGTTGAGATAGCCGTAGCCGGCGATGTCAGATCCTGGGGACACCAAGCAAAGTCTAGCTGCTGCTGTATAGGGCCGTCTGGATGCGGAGATGTTTCAACCAACTGGTTGTCTCCGGCTGGGGTTTGCGGGGATTGCTGATCAGATGCGGTGGACTCCTTTTGCTTCGGCTCGTATCGCTTGATCTTTAGCTGAGTCGATGTATCTTCCCAGCGGCAAAGTCGTTGTCGCTTAAGACACTGCGTTCCTTAAACTCCATTGTCCATCGCAAGCAATGGGACAAGCTCGAGGCGACTTACCTTGCCACAGTTTGGTCTCGTCTCGTCACCTTGCAAGTCAGTTACTCTGAATAGCTTCTGCTCATTGGTCTAGATAGTATCCTTACATTTGACGTGGCGTTCTCGACACGTCAAACTGGGAATTTTCCCACATGTCAGCAATGAGTATCGGAGCTCCGACAGCTGACTCACCAGCCACTTCGAGATCGTAGTCCACCCATGTCCCCCGGTGTAGCCCTAATGATTTGTTTGGCTGGAAAGAGTGGGAAAAAGAAAAGAGAAGTTCGTTACGAAGCGGAGATGAAGGAATTCAAACGCAAGTGCCGGGGGGTTGAACCACTGTTTATGCTGTGATCAACATGCAGGGTTACGCTAATCACGTACTGTAACCGGCAGATACGGTTCCAATCCGTTCTAGAACCTGTTTTATTACGTTGGAGTTGATGCTGTCAAACTAACCATTTTGAGAAACTCGACACGATGCTATGTCTCCACATCTCGCAACAACAACTCCGGATAGATGGAAGCTGTGGCCAATTTCATCCCCATGGGGTTGAACAAAGCTAATTATCATCTCCATGGGGAAGAAGCGGATATATATCATGGGAAGATATCTCCAGAATCGAAAGGATCATCGGCCAACCATATCTGTTCATGCACTCACGCAACCAGTTATATCTCGACACAATTCCTTCACAATATTGAGTATCAACAGCCCAACATGTGGAACCGGGACAGTTGGAAATCCATGTCAGGTCAGCAATTGCTGAACCTTGCTACTGTTACCTCTGCTGTAGCCATCTCATACGAAGGTATCAGCCAGGGAGTAATGGGTGCTGTGACAGTCTCACCCGAGTTTGGACGACGCATGGGATATACCGACGAAAACGACAAGGTGGTCAGACCCATGCTGCAGGGAGGGATCGCCGCGATATACTACTGGTCTGTATCCATCTGTCTCTCCGATCGGCCCGATAAGTCATAATAACTAACATCACAAAGTGGTTCTTTGTTTGCAGCTTTCTGGGCTGGTAGCTTCTCTGACAGATATGGTCGAATCAAAGGCATGTGGATGGCATGCTTCTGGTGCATGGCAGGAGTTATCTTGCAGGCCTCTGCAGTCAACCTTGCACACATGCTCTGCGCTCGATTCGTTGCTGGTATGGGCGTAGCCTTTATCCTTGTGGTTGTTCCCATGTGGACGGCTGAGCTCTCTCCTGCGTCACACAGAGGCAAGCAGATCGCCCTTACATTCCTGGCCAACTTTTCTGGAATCTCTGTCGCAGCATGGGTTGGTTTCGGCACGTCTTTTACTGAGATCGGCAACGGCCAGTTTCGATGGCGTTTCGAATTTGCGATCCAAATTATTCCCGTCATTGCCCTCGGAATCCTGAGTCTCTTGATTGTTGAGTCTCCTCGATGGCTGGTCAAGGCTGGTAGGCCTGATGAGGCACTTGAAATCATTGCAAAGTTGCGCGGCAACGGCGATCCTCACCACTCGGAAGCCCAGAAGGAATATCGAGAGATTGTGGCTGTAGTCGAAGAGGAGTCTCACTATGCCAAGACCAACTATGTCAAGATGTTTCTCGGTGTCGGATCTGGCGATATTCATCTTGGTCGACGTATCCAGCTGGCATTTTGGCTCCAGGTACTCATGCAGTACGGTACTGGAATTGCGGCTGTCGTCATTTAGTCAGTTGTTTTCCTTTACATGTTCGAGCCAATGTACTAATCTATGAATAGTTCTGGAACGATTTATCGCACGGCTGGTTTTGACAACCTCAAGGCTGGCTGGCTGTCTGCTCTACTGATGCTTGTTGGCATTCTCGGTACTACTGTTGCAGCTTTTACCATTGACAGAGTAGGCCGTCGACGAACCCTTTACTGGGGTGCTGTAGCACTGAGCATTTCGCTCTTCATCATCGGAGGTCTCTTCCGTGGAGCAATCGATAACCCCAACAAGGCTACTGTATACGGTACAGTAGCAGCGGCCATGGTTTTTGTCTACCTCTTCATTTTCAGTTCTTCCTGGCTCTTGATCCCCTTCATTTATCCAACCGAAATCTTTCCCACCTGGCTCCGAGCAAAGGGAAACGCATTCGGCGTTGCTGGCTGGGCTGTTGGCTACGGTGGAGGTTCACTTTTGGTGCCTGTCATGTTTTCCAGCATCAATGAAAAGGTAAGACCTAGAAGCCAACTATCCTGATATCATACTGATCACTAACACTGGTTGATAGACTTTTTACGTGTTTGGAGCGTGAGTAGCCTCTTACTAATCTGACTCTGTACCAATTGCTGACTTCTTCAATAGTGCTATGCTTGCATACATTCCGCTTGTTTACTGCTTCCTCCCCGAGACTGCTGGCCGCACACTGGAAGAGGTGGACTACTTGTTCGCTAGTAAGAGCCCGTTCACCTGGGATGAGGAGAAGGAGTTCGCAAAGCGCAAGGCTCTTTTGCAGGAGAGGCTGCACCTGGGTGATGCGAGTGATATGGGAACGAAGGAGAAGTCAATGCAGTCACATGAAGAGGTAGTCTAGACTCTGTCTTTTCTTCTCTTACATGCAGCAGCCCCTACTAACTTGTACACTGAACAAAAGGTGTAGCATGTACT
Organism: Fusarium transvaalense; assembly: GCA_013623685.1. Lineage (NCBI taxonomy): Eukaryota > Fungi > Ascomycota > Sordariomycetes > Hypocreales > Nectriaceae > Fusarium > Fusarium transvaalense. The sequence goes on from JABFFG010000082.1 coordinate 173,846, forward strand.
CTACTATATTTATCCTTCTAGTATCAATATTATTTTCCGTTAATCTCCCTAAAGACATCTAATCCACGATCCGAAAACAAAGTCAGCTACACTCTTCCCGCGTATGTTACCCTCACAGACAGATTAGGGACGACAAAGCATGGAAAGGGGCAGCAACTAGCGTCACTCGAGGGGCAGCTGCGCAGTAGACAGTGACAATATACTTCGGAGGCAGCAATTGTTGCTAGAGGCTATTTATAGCAAGGTAATGATCTATTTTACCAGTGACACCCATTCAGCCTCATGGTGATCTGGTTCTCGGTTTCCTAGACTTTAATCTTGTTTCTCTGTACCTGGCCCATTGGCATCAATATACCGAGTAATCACCCCATCTGGGAATAGTATATAAATGCCCCTACCGTAGGATCTTCTCTGATGTGCTACCGCATGGCTTCATGACCAGAGCCCCATGCACTTTTGGCCCGGCGCCTTTAAACTAGCTCGTGGTGGTTGAGACCAATAGAAGGGTTAGACACAATACTTGGTGTGACAGGGGGCTTATGAGTACAGGAACAGCCTGGCAGACTAATCACCCAAGAAGAAGAACAAAGACACAGTTTGAGCATAGTGGCTAACACGGATGTCGTTGAATTCGGGCAGGCTACAGATAAGACATGGCGCCTAGCGTGTCCCGGGTAGGTCTCGGATCGTAGGAGACTTGAACGAAAACCAGGAGGCACTCGGCGTCTCTCATGGTATTCTTCAAATACTTTTCACAAGTGTTTACCCGGGTCTTTTCCTGGATGAAATTAAGTATCAAAGTGAGCTAATTCGCAAATAATATTAAGACCATTTTTGAGTAGCCCAGCGAGTTGTCACAAGATCTTTCAATCTTGGTTGCGTAAACACATGGCGGCTCTCAGAAACGTTTACTGAGCATAGTCATTCAAAAAATATTACGAGCCAAGCAATTGTTGACCTGAATTTGGACCCAATGTCGTTGCAACGGCAATATTAACCGAAGCCACTTGATGATTTCCGAGTCTCGAAGCTCAACACAGATTCATGACTACCAGGATCTGCCCGAGTTGATGGTTACATTCTATCGATGCTAGTAATAACACAAGCACGGCCTCGCTGATCTTTATTGTCTGTTCTCTCGGAGCGTCGATCTCGTATCGTTGGGATGCGCATCTTTTCAGAAATAGGGTAATCGGGTTCATGGACCCGCTGTGTCATTTAAAAGGAGGTTCCACATGAGGCTGTTGTGATCGGCGAATTATATAGAAAACGGCTAGGCTTGAGATAGAACAGGTCTTGGCATAGCGAGATGCAGGGAAATGGCTAGGTTGAAAAGGCCGACGCTACTTAAAAGGAAAGGTCTTTTGGTAGGGGTCCGGATTCTTGGTACCTAATGGGTTCAAGGGTCTGGGTACAGACGGAAGACTGCTGGAAGAAAGGGTCCGTTAAGTGGCATTTGAGATGTCACTGTGAATCAAGTTAGTCATGGTATTGAACTAGAATGACATTGGTCCATAATTTATTGTCTGTTATTATAATACCCTAATAGGCTGGAAAACCGAGCAAAAGTAAGACATCACAAAGTGTTCAAAACAAAACAATTGATAGTGTAGTATGTCTCGTTGCTTTGACATTATAAACGGTTCACAACAGATTTCATCTGTGCCAAGTCATGCACCCAAAGATCTATAGTTTCATCGGCCGGTAAATCACTCTCCCGAGATGTCGGTACGAGAGATCGTCATAATCTGGGTCCGTCCGGGGCACAACGGAAGTCAAAGCGGGACAGGGGGGTTCTCTAGTATAGCCTCGGAGGGAGATTTGCTAATGCTCTGTGGGAAAAGCCGACTGGTGCCTTCTTCCGCGGAGAACTACGGACTCTAGCTTAAACCTTGTATGCACAAGAGCCGTGAGACAGAGAAGAAACTGCCACGTTTTTGTCTTGCATTCAGCAAGGAAATTCTTCTGGAAGTCAGCCTTATGGGTGTGGTGTCACAGTAATTGAGTTTACAATCTCATGTTTCTTTGCTTTCTTGTTATGCTCTTATTGATGCGTAAGGATGAGAGATTGGGCTTGAGGCATCTCGGCAAACCAACATTTTTATGACACTAACCCGCGAGTGCTTAGTCTATGACGGATAACGGGACTGTATACTGAGTCATGCTCTACAGGGCCCATTGCCCAGTCTCGGGCCTAACAGTGAGGAGGGTTCGCTTCAACACCAAGAGCGCTGTGGCTTTGCGGTGACACCATAGCACTTCTAGGCATCAAGAATCAGCTCATGACGTTGGTGCACATTGAATTGAGGCGCGCCCGAAAGGCTGGATTGTCTGTGCAATATCTGGGGTTAAGGTTTTGTCTCAGTTGCTTCGATGGCTTGAGATTCAAACCAGATTTCGATGAAGCCTGGAATGATGGATTGTTTCTCTCGCGGATGAGAGTTGTTACTTCGGTTCTTGACCTCTGATACTATGGGTGAACTTCCAGGGACAAGATTATGTTTTAATTTACAGTTAATGGCAACAATTGACAATGTTGAGATGCAAGATGCGATCGTCGTAAGCCGTAAATCTTCGAGTAATGCCAAGTGCAGCGGATAAAGCCTTACGGCAGAGTCGGCACTCGTTCAATCAACCGACCATTTTCTACTTGTGCTAACAATACCTTGTTGGGTTAGACATCAATTTCGCAACTACAGGGGGTTCTAATATTGGTAAATATTCCTTGCAGGGTTTCATCTCAGCCCAGCCCAGCCCAGCCTGCTGGGGCAATGATCCATAGAACTCAACACCAGGTGTTTACTACTGTGGCGACAAATTTACTAGAATGACTATCGGCCGACACCTGTCAGCCTCTCAAATTACTAGCGTCTTGAGTAAAATAGTGGTTGTCGGCAACGGGTGTTTTAGAAGTAACATCCATCCATCATGTGCAGCCCAAAGCAAGGAAGCTGGTGATCGAGTCGACTACCAAATGGACAGCAGAATCAATCCCCGATCCATGCATGGTAGTACTTTTGCGATACCTTATCTGACTGACTCCAACATCTGAGGCCTCGCCTCGAGTCTTACCGTCGGGATCTGCAACGGAAAGATCGGGGAAGAGATCTGGTCACAAATGACGGATAAATACCAAGACACTAAATCTCGAATCCTGATTGAGGCGGAGTTCCGACCCGAAAAGAAAAGGGGCCCAAGAACAACTCTGATTGAACGGTGAAACTGACTCGCTCCCATTTTACTACGACACAAACGTTGATAGTGATGAGTTCCAAGAGATCAGCATCAAGATTCCCAATATGATCAAGAGGCGACCTATTCAGTTATTGGTTGACAAACTTCAGTTGTTAGACAGATGATTCAACTGCACTGAGTTGCTTGGCAGCTTGGACATGGGCTATAAGCCTGAAACAGTCGTTGTCAAGATGGTCGGAGTCATAAATGATTGAATACGAGCACACTTGATCCACTTGAAGCAAGTAGACAACAGTGGATAGCCTCTTGACATTAAAACCGAGACCTAGTTAATGTCAGTGACAATAAGGATATTCCCAGAACTGACTACAGTACGGGGCCCTCCAAAAAGACAACTGTCAAGGCCCTTTCCCTCAAAGAACTAGTCTTGGCAACCTTCTTACGCACTACGGAGTACAGTATCACTGATCCAAACAGGGCCGAAAGGTTCTTCAGCAGCTGAGATGAACGCGACTCAGAGGAGGCAGCCTCAAACAGAGTTTACTAGCTGTTTGTCCATCTCGTCTGGTCTACAATCTAGTTTAGCCTTAGAATTGCTAACCGTGGCTGAAGACCAAGTGGGTGAGGCCCCCTTGGTCATTCGCCCTAGACATACATGGCTTGAGCTAACCATCGTTGGAGCTGGCCCGACTCTAAGCATCATTCCGCTAGACCTCTTTCTGTTGAGCAACGCCGTTTTTTTCAAGCCACGCATTGGTTCGAGAACAACTGGGCAAATTGGAAATGCCATCAGCCTTTCTCCAGCAAAGAGAGTGATCGGCAGTTGAGGCTAATAGTGCAGGAGAATGGAGTTCAATAAGTACTGTGCCATGAAAAGAAAAAAACAGGGGTCATGCTAGTCAAACTATGGTCGAGTCAGAGGAACGACGCCCAATGTTCTGCAGATTCTGTGGACGGATGGACAAGGTTCCAATCCTTTTATCTATTATATTCCCCAATACGCTCCGCCTCTGTGCTTCACCTTGTTTCTGATACATCCCACATTCCTTCTTCCGGCATTATTGGTTTTGTTTCCTTTCCCCCCGTCCCTCGTCATTTTCAAACCCTAAAGTTGAGGAATACAGAGAGGTCAAGATGGCGGGCGACCACAGGGGCTTCCTCGTGCCCGATACATACGTCGACGATCTTCCCAATGATACCGACATGAACATCGCTTCCATCGCCTGGGGCCTGTCCCTGGGTATCACCGTCTTCAACATCGCCAAGGCCGCTCGACAGACGCAAGCATCGTTGCAACGAAGGAAGAAGATCACAAGTTATGTCGTCCTGATCTGGGCTGAGATCATTTCGAGTTTTCTGCTGGGTATCATGTGCTGGTTCTATCTTCGGGGCAACATTGAACCGAGCATGCAGTTCTTCTTCTTTATCAGTAAGATAGACACGCCCAGTCTTTAGTACCAGGATTAACTAACTCTTGGTAGTTGTCTGGTGGTCAACGCAGGTCCAATGTCTTATCCAGATCATCATCAACCGAGTATCCCTATTGATGGTCGTTCGATCCAACGGTACCAAGCTCAAATGGCTTTGTTTCCTTATTCTTTTCGCAGTCAACATCAGCGTCTTTTGCATCTGGGTCCCCGCCCGACTTCAGATTAGCGAGGGGTATATCCACCTCAACGAGATCTGGGATCGATGTGAAAAGGTCATCTTTGCTATCATGGATGCCGCTCTCAACTTTTACTTTATCTACATTGTCAAGAAGCGCCTTGTCGCCAACGGTCTCCAAAAGTACACTCGTCTGTATCAGATGAACATGTTTCTGTGTGGTATTTCCATTGCGCTGGATGTACTCCTCATTTGCATGATGTCCCTTCCCAATGGTTTCGTGTAAGTCTATTCTATTTGAAAACAAGACTGCATTTACTGATCGAACATAGCTACATCCAATTCCACCCCCTCGTCTACCTACTCAAGCTTCACATCGAGATGAACATGGCCGATCTTATCGGAAAGGTCGTTCGAGCCGGAAACAACGATCCCCGAGGTGGCAACGACTACAGCTCTCGATCACGAACCACTGGAGCCTCACGAGCCCATGGTACACGCTTCGGCAACACTCTTGCAAGTGCGCATCATCGAACGCATATTGAGCTTGGAGAGGAAGACGAGTACGAGCTCAAGCAGCGAGAAAAGATTGAGGGTATCAAGAAGACTGTCGTCACCAAGATTGTGCATTCGGGCGAGCCGCCGCAGCAGAGTGACAGCGATTCGACCGCAGAGGACCATAACGACCATGCTGTCAGCGAAGCTAGCTCGACCAAGCATTTACATCAGCGCAACTATAGCAATGCCTAGAGAAATCACCTACAGAGTACATGGATATGTGCAGAGGAGTGAGTGTTGGATATACCATAAATAGCAAGGAAGCAATCCCGCTAGATTTAAACTTTATATATAGATTTCCTTTTAATGTGTAATGAAACGAACACATAGTTTCGTTAATCTTCGTTTGAATTGACCTTTTCGATGCCTGCTGGAATGTAACCTCGGTCATACCCACCGAACCGGAACACTGGGACCAAGTCTTATTTCTCTCGATCCATTCTCATCTCGGAGGATCTAAGATAGCCAATGTCCAACATCGGAGTCTGTCCCGTATAACCCCACTCAGATAAACAAAAGAAAGAGGCGACAATGCATAATGCCAAGGCCACGGCTGATATGGCGTAGAGTCCAGTAAACTCTATTCAAGTTCCAACGCTTGATACAGCTAGATCTAAGCAGCTACTAATAAGAAACCTGTCTAGCAGTACTTCCCACAGGGTCTACCCTCCCTTCCATGACTCCTTTGCCCGTTCGATCCGCGCGTCCCGGCCACGACCCGAGAGATTAGCACTGGACTAAAGATTCTTAGTTTGCTTTCGCTACACACTGACCAATTATACTCCTCGGAACCCCCGCAAGACTGGTTTCGAAAGATTGAGTCTCTTGATTGGGTAGATTTCGATCAGTACGTCAAATACGCCTTTACGCTGATATACGATGTGCTTACGTGGGTTGATACCCTACAGAGGCGGCTGTGTCAGCGTATTCATCACCCTCACAGCCTTAGGCAAACTCAAGATGGATAGAATAGTAAATAACAAGAAATATGTGGCTGTGACTCAATACGCAAGTTGTTACGATAAAGTCGCGATAAATAGTCATGGACTGAGCATGTCTAAAACCAAGTTTCCTATAAAGAGTTACAAGTCAAAACAAAAAGCAGTACAGCAAATTACCACAGCAATATCATCATCTCAACCTATCTTTCTTCTAATAATACGACTCGCATAATACACATCATGGGTCTCTTCAAATCATCAGAGTTTGCCACAGAGTGCGAAAAGAGTGCTCGAATCCTCGAAACATTTATTAGTACGTGATTCACCCAATCATCTCGCTCCCCAAGACTCCCACTTACTTGAATAGACAAGGGCAAGATACCCTCAGAAGTTATCCGCAACGCAAAAGGCCTCGCAATCTTCACCGGCTTCCGAGCAGGCATGTACTTTGCCGGCGCAGGCGGATCAGGCGTTGTAATCGCTCGACTACCAGACGGAACATGGTCTCCACCCTCCGCCTTTTCCGTTCGAAGTGGCAGTGTTGGTCTTGTCTATGGCATCGACGTATATGACTGCATTTGTGTCCTCAACACCACCGAAGCGGTTGATGCCTACAGGAAATCCGAAGTCAATCTTGGTGGGGCTGTTGCACTTGCCGCAGGACCACTGGGTGGAAATGTTAATGTTGGGGAGGTGAAACCTGTCTGGACATATACCAAATCGCGTGGTATCTATGGTGGATTGACTGTTGACGGAACTGTTATTAAGGAGAAGAGAGATCTGAACACTGACTTCTATGGACGTGAAGTCTCGTCGGCTCAAATCCTTGATGGCCTTGTTGAAACTGGGTGGTCCCAGAATATTCAGGCGCTTCTTGAAGCTGTCAAGTCCGCTGAGGGTAAGAGCGCGGATTGAGAGGTGTTGGATGGCAAGGTGTCTTGAAGTGTCTTCTATTTGTACTGTTATGTAATGTAAAGCATTCACTGTTCTATGTAGACTAATTACTACTGATACAAAACACCTGGTATGGGTTCATCAACCTCCCGACTCGTAAAGGAGCAATGTGGCACGTCGTTTTCCTCAGATCCTGATATAACCTCCCATTTAAGCAGCTCCCTCGCGACTCCTTCATCCGATTCTGATGGGTGACATGTAGCGCTAATGACAGCAGAGCAAGTGCCCTAAACAGGTGTCGTTGGTACAAAGGTCACCCACCCCAGAACCAAGGTAACAAACATGACAAGGCAGCTTAGGATAAGAACCAAGAGAATAGCTAGGTTAGACCAGCCGCATGCCAATACCTTGCCCTCATTCTCACTAACACGACCATTTCGGTAAATGATAATCTTGACAAAGAAGAAGGACTGGGATACAAGCCAGTGAAGCAGTGTAGATGTTGCGATCAGTGAAATTCCATACTTCTGCAAATAGTCAGCGGCGATACTACTACTTCCGGACGGCTTACAAATGGAAGCGAGAGCCAGTATGTTCTACGCTAATGGCCTTCTCTCTGACTTGTACGAAGTCCTTTGCGTTGTCTTCCATAGCTGTCCCACTCACGTAGAGCAAGCGCAGATGTCCACATGCCGTTTATACCGATGTACAGGTAAGAAACAGCGACCTGAGGCAAGTTGGAGACGAAGACAGCACTCATAGTAGAGAAAGCACCTTCTCGGCCGCCTCGAAATCGCAATAGGCTGTCTGCATAAAACTGCCCAACACCGCGGTTTGTAATGTCAGAAAATTCTTTTCGCCATATGGGGGGACTATCGACTGCATCGCTTTGCCGAAGAGGATACACGCAGTGACCAGAGCAGCAGAGAATCTATCAAATTGTCAGCCAGCTGCATGTAGTCGCTGCTCATTTCGGGGCCTGTACATAATCATAGTAAACATGGTCATTGGGTTTGACATAAACTTTCCCCACCTGTATTTCTTTGGCTCCCAGGGCTGAGGAGAATTCTCCCTTGATGCATCCGAAGCCCGTTTTCTGGTTAACAAACACTCCCCTTTGGTGGCAGGATCTGGGCTTTCGAGGAACGAAGCTATAGCATCTAATGACCATTAGAATAGTTTGATGAAGGAACAGGAAATCAAGCAGCAAAAGGAAAAGAACTTGTCTAACCTCCTAGTGTTACCAGAGGTCTCCCATCGAGCCAGAACCACGTTGTGAGCAAAATACCTAGCTTACAAATGTTACAAGCAAGGATGATTCCCAGTAACGGCATGTTCAGCACTACTCCGCAATCATCTACTGCTGTCTTGCTCAAACAGTGGCCCACTTGAATGGCATCGCGAGATACACGACAGATCTTAGACGTAGAGCATGTCCATTTACCTGAACTGAAGCGACACCCTTCTGGACATTGCTTTTCGAATTCTATGTTGGGCCAGTATAGCCAGTCATCCGGGTCAACGGTGGATATGTCGCATTTGGCCATAGTTATACTCATTCCACACAGCCATGTGTTATTGAGTACCAGAGAGTCAACGCGAAAGGTATAGTCGTTAAGCCTCCCAGAGTGTTTCGAATCGACAACAAGAAGAACGTCTGATCTTTCGGTGATAAGCTCCTCACCGTATGCCTTAATGCATTGTCGGTTACTCAGCTTCTCAAACCCTGTTGTGTTGAAGTCTTTCAGTTTGGATTCGGCTATCGTACGGAGAGAGAATTCATTGCTAGTAGTTTTAAGGATGACAACTCCGTTGTAGCTACTAAATATGTCAATAAAGATGATGATGCCCACGACGAGTAATATCTGTCTCAAACCTACAATAGATGAATCGGCAGTGACAATAAGCCAGGTAAAGTCCACAACCAGGCTCGTCTCTTTGAGATTCTGGCAAGGTTACGGAGAGATGGAACGCCTACCTCCAGCCAGTCTGCTTTCGCGTGTGCTTTATCAATCTCCTTTCGCGTTGGCGCTACCAAAACCTGCAGCGCGTAGTTACTGGCGCATAATAGCATCGTTGCTAAGATATTGATAATGAGGTGGACCCCAATGTTGATGCTTTTCGCATGGCTACAAGATCCTCTGAAAAGTGAGACCTCTCCGGGTGAGTCGACGTCCTTGAGCCTTGTAGAAGGCCAAATGAGAAATGACAGATTCAGGAGAGCGACAATGGTTGTAGAGGCAGCGCCGACTGCGAGTCAGGTTCGCCATCCTGCAAAGTGCGACTTCAACATGGCAGTAGTGTTGAGAGATATAGTGACTCAATGAAAAGAAGGAAATAAAAGAGGGAAAGGGAGCGACAAGATAAGGCTGGATGTAAGCACGATCGATAGTGTGTCACACTATTTTGTCTCATTTAGCCTTGTGGCCTATGATATCTTGTTGGTGTTTCTATATTGCTTGGCATCGCCCTGAATCCTTCCAATCAGTAGCATCAAGTGACACTCCAGTAAACCAAGAGTTGTCTATTTAAAGAAATATTATCAAGTCAAAATTAACCATGAAATATTATAGTATAATCAGACTTATAGTTAAATAGTAAGAATATTCATTTACTCTAATAGTTATTGGACTTCCTTGTTGACATAATTAACAACGGCTCCAAGTCAATCTGAGGGTTATTAAGTCTCAATAAAGACCCGGCTAATTATCTATACATACATAATCACATAGTTAAAGTGTGGGATGATTGTACTGAAAGTCTCATACAATTCCAGTGTGCTATAGGAAACCCAACTCGCGGATTTGGATACTATCAACACCCATTTGATAGATCATGACTTATTCTCCCAAGCAATCATGAAAAAGGTAATCGTTTAGGGTGGACTCCGACCAGCTGTGCCTTACACCAGGGAATTTGCATCAATCTCGCCCATAAGTCATATTGTGGCAAAGACACAATTTCCTGAGATGTTTGTTTGTTGTTGAACCTGTCCGCTGTCACTACCAAGTTTGTTTTCTCGGAGCTTGAATCAACCCGTCAGCTCTAGCAGATGAAGAAGGCTAGCTATATTATTTTATATAAACTAGACTACTCACTTTATCAATATTGAACAGAACTACTGTCTTTACTTCGAAGGATCCATACATACGTACGTAAGGAGAGTCCCGAGGCCCTGTATCCAGTGTAGCGCTGTGGATTCATATGCACAGGTAGCTGAGAAGCCCTCTTCTCACTCTAGCAGATATTGATGCGCTTTGATGATATGACAATGAGGCAGCAGAAGCTAAGACCGAAATTGGCTGAGCATCTGCACAGCTTCGGAACTCGGATCCTAGATACACGGCTGCTTGCGGAATAGATCAACCTGTTGGATCCAGCCAAGACCTCTGAGCCAAGATTTGCTGCATGAATACCCGGCATTGCTGCCTGAACTAAATACTGTGGAGATTGGCTGTTCCGATTACAAAGAGTTTGTATGCAACCCTAGGGTTTGAATTCCATACCGGTAGCATTTCCTTGTCGTCTCTCCTCAGATTACTGCCCAAGTCAGGTTCGATAATAACACACTGACATGCAATTCTAACACCATATCTTCCAACCTCTTCAAAGGTTCCAATCCATGACTTGGCAAACAAATACACAATCCCTATCCATCGATGGCATCATGACCTTCACGTACAGCGAGTTGCTTGACAACGAAACCTTTCGAATCTTCACACTTTAACCGGGAGATAAGAACCATGACATTCGTGGTTCCCTCTGTACACATCTCTTCACTTCACCTTCTCAGTACGAAGCACTCAGCTACGTCTGGGGATCTCCCTCTAGAAATAAGTCGATGATTTGTAACGGCCAGGAGTTCAAAATCACCGACAGTCTCGATATAGCCCTTCGCCGTCGCAGGTTGCTTGATAAACCTCGATTTCTCTGGTTTGACCAGATTTGTATCAATCAAGAGTCCACCGACGAACGCAGTATACAAGTCGGTCTCATGAGATTGATATACTCCAAGGTCGTGATGGTCAATGCCTGGCTTGGTCCAGCCGAAATAGACGGGGCGAAAGCGGCAAAAGAAGTTATCACTACTATTGCAAATCTAAACGAATGCCCTTCCGATAGGAAGCGCTTTCCAGAAGACAAAGATCTACTTGAACGAGGCCTGCCAAATAGATCTTCTACTGTATGGAACAGTTTGAACACTATGCTAGCTACCCCCTATTTCTCACGAGTCGGGATTAATCAAGTACTTACAGTTGCGTCCAAGTTCAACCTATTATGGGGTGACGTTACAATACCACAGGATAGCCTGGAAAGGTTCAAAGAGCAGTCAATGTATCTAGCCATGAATGCATCACGCTCTACCAAGAATTGCCCTGCGATAGTTTGGAATCAGGTTCATATGGTACTTCTCGGCCGCAATCGAAATCAAGACTTGGACCTTCTTATCCTTGTTTGTTTAGCAGCGCCATCTCATGCAACTGATGAGCGTGATAAGATCTTTGCGTTGATCGGAATTGCTGGGGAATCCACTTACAATACGATACCAGACTATAATAAGCCTCCGGTGGATGTGTTTGCCGACTTTGCTAGAAATGTTATATCAACAACAGGCAATCTGAAAGTTCTCGATTGCTTCGATGTAAAAGACCCAAACGTTTCAGGTCGAGAACCATTTTGGGCTCCAAGATGGCACACAGATGCAATTCTTGATAGATTCCATCTACACGATTTCAAGGCTTCGAAAAACACCAAGGTCTATCTCAAACCTTCGAAGAGCTCCATGCTCTTTCAGCTTAGAGGCATTCAGGCTGATACTGTGAAGCAAATACACCATAGGGGTCACCAACTATACGAAGATATTCTGGCTGTTTTCAACCTAATCTCGGATGACACTGATTTGTTTAAGCAACTGTATGGGCCTGACCGTATCAAAGTCATCCTTTTGACCCTGATGGCCGGTCGAGAGGCTAGCTCCTGGCTGGGAATGCCACGGCCCCAGCGTCCTAGAGACGAAATCTACATGAAGGACTTCTTGAACTATATTTTCTTCGTATTCTTGGCCATCTGTGCCCAGAGATGTGGTGGTATTTACGAATAGTCTCGGTCTCGCCAGAGCTGACTACAGTGAGGATATTCAGAGAGGGGTTGTGGGGCTTATTAGAGCTGCAATGAAGTCTGGTGCTTCCGCTGTCAAAGAAGAGCCACCCGTCAACGATTTCAAGTTTGAGGAGATCAGAGGGGACTGTAAGAAGAGACTTGAAACTCTATACCCGCAAGACCCTGATCTCGTATCGTCCGACATGGATATTATGAAAGAATTAACCCCATGGCTTTCATTGAGAAACCTTGATAACAGTTTGCGAAACACCGCAATTTCCAAGGACCTTGTATTTTTCACTACAAAAAGAGGTTATATCGGTGTCGGCCCCCAGTTTATGGAGCCGGGAGACGGGCTATGTATCCTCTTCGGTGGCTCAGCGCCATACCTTATGCGACCTACCTCACATTCTAATGATGAGTACTTATTTCTGGGGCCTACCTATGTACATGGGAATATGGACGGAGAAATTATTGACGCGTGGGAGGAGGGTGATAAGTCCGAGGACGCTGACTATCAAGAGACACTGTTTAAACTCTTGCAGTAGGAAAACTATACTATAACAATAAAGTGGCCATTATTCCTCTTATAGTTCTAGTGCTCCCAGACTATCAATTGTTGATGTAACCTATTCATATGGCTTTTGACCAGTGACCACAAACCTGCACTTGTCAGCAACACGGTAATTATACTGGGGAGTAACACTTACACTTCCCAGTATGCATGGACCTTTGTGTTCCGCATCTCAGCTCTCACCTGGGAGATAAAGACGGCAATCTCCTCATGACTCATATTTAGCCCCTGTCTCAACAGGAATGAGCTGATAGACTCGAGGTTTCTCTCGATGTTAGCCAGCGTCCAAAGCCCAATTTCCTTGTATTTTGGATCTTTGGGCCAAGTGTTGGTAGGCCATTTAAATGCCTTCCGAGTAACATTGACGAATCCGTGATCCGTGAGACGCTTTTCATGATTCACGGCTTCACTGAAGGGACGTTCCAAAGCTTCAGCTCCTTTCACGGTTAATTCGTCCCATTTGTGCAACGGAGAGTCTGGCTTGAGTGTTCCGTCGTCAGACTTGGCAGGGAAAGCAGGATCGATCACTTCAAGCCAACCTCCAGGCTCTAAGTTCCTACAACCAGGTCAGATAAATGCCGAATGGACGGTTATGTGTTACTAACTTGAAACATTGGCTTGTGAATTTGCCCCAGTCTGCTATGCTGCCAGACATGAGGCGCACAAAGATGTAGTCAAACGGTGTAGTCCAAGTCCATTGTCGCTCGGCGTCATCGATTTCGAATGTGCAATTTGGAGGGACGCTGGAATATTAGCAGAAGAATATCCAAATAAATGAGTCCGGGACTTACAAAGCCGGCTGAATAGCAGCGATATCAATACCAAACACCTATTGGGTTCAGTCAACTGCATCACGTATCACTGACAATATTGTCTCACCTCAGCATGAGGGTGTTCGTCGGCTTAATATCCTGGTCAGTCTTTATTTTCCTCAGAAGCATTTATATCATGACGTACCGAACTCGACTGCCCATATTCCTGTGCCTGTTCCGATATCAAGCACTCTCTTGGCCGTCTCGGCATTCGGTGCGAAGTACTTCTTCCCACCGAACGTGAGCAGAAGTTGGTGGTTCTGGAGGTCTGTTGAGATCTGTGAGTTTTCATCGATCTTTCAAGTTGAGCTGCACTGATGGCTACCTAGTCTTTCCGATTCATGCTGCATCCAATTAGTATTATCCCCAAGGTCAGAATACGTACCCATACCTCGTCGCTGGGAAGATAGTATTCTATATATCTTAGTCCATAATCATATCCATTAACTTCTAATCATCACATACTCTCGTCGCGATGATATCCGCGCCCGTTGATCATGTGGTATTCTCGAATACTGGAGCGCAGTGATACAGTAGATAGTTCATCATCAGTCTATCAAAGTTAATGAATAGTCTTTTACACTTACGATTTGAAGACTCACTACTACAATCGCAGAGTCATCATCTGCCTGAATCTCTGCTTCCTAAATTATATGTTACTTCAACTCTGTAGTTGATTGCCAAAATTTAATAAGCTACTTACTGGGTGACGTTCCTGGTGGCCAATTGAATCCAAATCGTCATGTGGGCTGGGTGGAGATGCTTCGGGGGATATTGCTTCGCGAAAGGATGACTTTCCTCCAGCAACCCTGGATGGAGTTGAGCTCGCCATCTTGTTTAGTACACTGGATCTAGGGGTTTCAGGAGTGTAGAAGTAGGAAACTAAAGTGATAGACTGAAAGACAAAAAGTCGAGCGGGGTTGTCCTTATTAACAGAATTTCATCATCTGTTGGTTGTGTAGTTAGAATTATACCCGTTTTATCCGCCTATGATCTGACTTGTGATATGTCTGCTGTGCCATCAAACCACATTTATCCTTGTATTCTAGTTACTATTCCGTAAACTTGCCTCCACTTATGACCCTTGACATAGTTGATCTTATGGGTTGTGAGTGGTCGTGTTGGTAATAGTGGTGGATCGTCCATATATACCACAGGGGTCAAAGTAACGTCTGGGGTAGGACAACTAACAAGGAAGGTCTTTCGTTTCATGATAACTATTATCGGATAAAATATATATTTTACTGTATTCTCTACTATAGAACTGAAACGAAAGGGTATCGTGCTGAGGCTTCCATTGTTGAATTTCTGTTAGTTCAATCGGGGTGAGTCAATGAGCTTCCGGTGAGGCTAAAAGACCTTTAATTCCTGTTGCTCAGATTGGCGTAACTCAATGTTGAGCTCAATGGGTTATCTATATGAGCTGCCTGGCACAGTCCGAGGTGACCTGGAGGGCTGTATAATAGACTGGTCGAGCCCTAGATCATGTGAACAGCTTCATAAGCTTTGGTATGCATAGAGGCATTTTCAGTTGCATCTCTGGCTGAGGCAGCCCAGCTTCTGATCAGCCACCATTCCGGTTATGACGAGACATAAGGCTGAAAAATAGCGCCTCATTCTGTAAAATAAGCCTCGTGACAACCAAGACTGTCTTGCAGGCTTCGATTATGTACATTTTAGCTAAGAGTCACCCGGAAGTTCCCGCTGCCACGTATGATTTGAGATGTGCATATAAGTATCAGACGTTCTGGGACATGGACGGGCCAGTTTTACTCAAGATATCGAGTACACATATTATATATACTGATATTTACATCATATACGCCACCGAAACAATGAGACAATTCTTTCAGAAGCGATCTGATAAAAGCCCTGTTAATGGGGAGTCATCGAATCAACAACAATCTACCAATCCTACCAAAAAGATCTTTCCTTCTGGCATCAAGTTACTATATGACGGCCAAGATAGCATTGCTGAGTACGACGATCCCAAATCCCCTTGCTCCAGCCTCGCTAGGCGTGAGACATGTTGGAAGTCGCTAAAACTCGATGCAGCATCATATTCGTGCACGGCCTTACTGGGCATCGGGAAAAGACATGGCGGGCCAAGACAGCCGACAAGCCCTGGCCTGAAACCTTGCTACCGACCGAAGTCCCCAATGCTCGAATTCTCACCTTTGGCTATGATGCATATGTTAACAACTGGCAAAGTGTAGTATCGCAAAACACAATTGCAAACCACTCCATGAACCTTTTAACTGCCATAGCGACTTTCAGAGAGAAGGACAATACTGTAAGTTTTATCTTTGACTGTACTGAGAGTATTACTGACTGGTAAAGAACAATCGACCCATCATATTCGTCTGCCATAGTCTGGGAGGTCTTGTCTGCGAGGATGTAAGTGGCGCTGCCGAGGAACTTCAAAGAAACCCATGGCTAACAGTTCAGGCACTCTTCATAGCCCAAACACGACCAGAGCAACACCTAAAGAAAATTATACTATGTACCAAGGGCATTGTTTTCCTGGGTACTCCGCACCATGGTTCTGGCCTGGCCCGTTGGGCTGAAGCTATCTCTAAATCCATTGGTGTTCTCAAGCAGACAAACTCTGCTATACTCGGGGTTCTCAGGAGGAACTCGGAGATTCTGGCAATGGTGCAGATGAACTTTCACACAATGATTCAGTCCAGAGCTCAAGACAGCCTCCCTCAGATAAGGATTACTTGTTTCTACGAGGAACTTCCATTGCCAGGTGTTGGAGCAGTAAGTTTCCATTGCATTTTTCACTGCAAATACTGATCTCCCTCAGGTCGTCCAACGTGACTCAGCTATCCTTCCTGGTTACATTCCGATTGGCATTCACGGCAATCATATGGACATGACAAAGTTTGACGACGCCTCTGATCCGGGTTTCGTCGCTGTTGCCGGAGAGATTTCTCGATGGGTAAGGGAGATTGCAGTTGTTCCCGATCCAATTCCACCTCCGATTACAAATCCCGACCCTCCAATAATTGGTCAGCTACGGTTTCGTGATCCGGAACATGGATGGGCTCTTGACATAGGAGCACAGCTTCCACGCTTTGATCTTCTCTCCGGGACCTTGACGGATGAAAGCGTCCCAGGAATTACTAACGCTCGACGTGAGCTAGTCGATGAGGTGAACCGGATCCTCAGACGACGAGGCTTTGGATACACGGTGCCTGCGATTATACCTGGTCAGAATCAGATCCGAGAGATCACCGACCAGATACTGGACGAGATGGCATACCGACATACTGAGTCACATATTGCCTGTTTCTTCATCGGCGCCGCAAACTATTATCTGGGTATGGCTCAAAGCCCACGTCCGGATGTCGTCGACGAATTCAAATCCTTGGCACGGAACCGAATGGAAGCTTTGGATGTAAAGTGTAGAACACTCGGGATCAACTCGATGGCATTGCTTGATGAAATGTCGCGAACTGCAAATAACGGACTTTCGATCCGACGACTTCTTCTCACACTTTCGGAGAATGCTGCTTGACGTATAGTTACTTATTTTGTCCAGGACAACTAAGCAAGTCCCCTTACCAGACCAGAATTCGAATGTGACTCGACATCAATGTAGGGACTGGTCCGAAATATATCTACAAGATTGGTTTGTAAGACATAACTACATTGAAAGGTTGTTTTACTTTATTGCTTTTTTTTTTTTTCCATTAGGGTATCGGGTATTAGTCTATAATTAATTTATGTCTATCGTATACTCAGATCGTATCCTGCCCTCAAGCCTCAGACTTTGCACTCGACCTATCTAAATCTAGGTCCTTCATATAAAACAGCTGAGTTTCATCTGTCTCTCTTTGACCAAACTCCACCTCATATGTTCGGTCGCAAGTGATACCAATAGGGTCGACGCGTGAGCGATGTCCCGACTTATCGACCTGGGAAATTGTACCCAGTGGTTGGGAACGAGAGCGGCTTCTGCTAGTGTTGGGCTTGCCGTATTGGTTGCTACCGTAGTTGTAGTATTGTTGTGATGATGATGAGCCCAGCATTCTGGGGAAGAGGCGGACGAGAAGCACTCGGAGACTCGGCATGCAGGCGCATATAATTCCGACGTTGATCTCAATGGTCGACCACATGTCAAACTCGGTATATTCCCATGTCGCATTGTTCGAACCCACTGCTGCGCGCATCTTGATTGTGGCACTGAGGCGGAGGATACTCATAATGGTGACGCTTTCACCATGTTAGTGATGATACACGCACCAAGTTCGGGTATACTTACAAAGTACCAACGCTAAACATGATGCCGACTCCAATCTTCTTCCTCCAGTCCAAGTTCATCTTCTTCAGCTGCGAAAGTGGGATGCTCAAAATCCAGACATCGAGGGCGATATTGATAGATGCGCTGGACCACGTGATAGCATTGATATTGATGCATGTTCCCTGATGTTCATGACTGTGCTCCCATTTCGTCCAGAAGTAGCCTATAGGCTTGCATTGAAAGATGGCTATAAGGATATAGACCACTCCGAAAGTACAATTGAATACAACTGTAGCCCAGAGGGCTCTTCTAACACCGCGCGTAGGAAAGATGCGGAGATAGAAGAAGATCATGGCTAGCTTTAGGAATGTCTGGAGGGTAAAGTAGAAGATAGCCATGAAAAAGAAGTTTCGGCCGAAGTTGGTGATCTGGTCAGGCTCGACTGTCCAGATATCGCGACCCATACCGTTGGGGATCAAGCCGTACGAGTTGATGACGATACAGGGAATCGCAAAAAGCATAGATAGGCCTATGAAAAGGTCGTCGAGGCCAAAGGGGAGTTTGTAGAAAATTTTGGTTGCGAATCGTTGGAGGACAAAGATACCCGAGAAAGTTCCCATTACATTGTTCATGACGAGGACTTCGTGTTGGCGACTTCGGATAGGTGCACCACATATCGTCTCGGAAGCATTTTTGGTAGCTGTTGAGTGTAAGTAAAAGCCATGATACCTCTCGGCAGGTCGGGTGACGCACTCAAAGATTCTCGAATTGTACAAGAGGCCAAGACACATTTCTCAATGTCTTTTTGGAGTTGCTCGTTTTTACATGTACACTCTGTATCTAGAAGATCACATGTTGAAGTTGCGATAGAGTTGGCCATACATTTCAACTTGGACCGCCGTTAGTCGGTATATCTTGACACAAAGAAGTCGACAAGTAACTTACGGCACACGCGGGCAGCGTTGCCAAGAGGGAAGAGGCATCGGAATCCTGTGCCAAGACCAAAGGCAAAGATGCCACAAAAAAGGTCAAAATACCACTGAAGAGCCTCATTGTGATGTGCCACAAGCTATCAAAAGCAAATAAAGATGTGGCAGATCCAAAAATGTGATAAAAGGTGGGAGACAGGCTCCCTTTTACAGTTCCAAGGGGTTGGTAGCCTCGGGGATTTAAAAGCACATCATCTCCAGGGACGGCCGCGTGGTATCAGGGCAACACTTTGTACCTACCTACTGTAGTGTAGGTAGTGGTAGTCCATACCTAGCTCGAACCTTGTAGCCCGCCCAAGTAGACTAGAGTCAGGACGCCCGTTTTCTGGCTGGATCAAAATTGATCCATCCTTAAGATCGCCTTAGCCGCCATATGCCGATATGTCGCTGGTGGAGCCAAAGCGTATTTAGTCGTGCGGTCAGACGTGCACAGACAGGGTTTGCTTTCAGCGACTACCATGTTATGACTCGTCTCAGGGCGAAGTATCCGTACATACGTACGACGATAGTTTTATCTTGGCATGAGAACCAAAGTTACTAATTACAAGACTCGGGTGGGCGGAACGAGTCCCAAAGACACGGGAAGCCTTGTAGATCCGGAAGATATGCGCCGTAGCTTTTGACAGCGGAGATTGCTACAGTTTGGGTGAAGCCGAGTCTTGGGACTTGCCACTTGTGTTTCATTAACTTTGAGGCAGGTAACGTTTTCCCATAACTTTAAATAAAAAAGTTGCTTTTTTCCCCATTTACCAGTTTGTGAAAAAGTTTCTTTATACTTTACCGACTGTAGTTCGCTCGCTTGACTGGGGTACATAGTAAATGCCGATGGCTGAAACAATTGTTGGTAAATGACATCATGTTAATTCAGGGCGGAAAGACAGACGTAATATTTCCGTCTGTGAGCCTTTTATCTCCATCTGAGCTGCGTAGAGTAATTTAATAACTTACAGTCACATTGAGATAGCCGACATTACACTCACCCCAAATCTGTAGATCATTAACACTCGCTCGGCTTTTGCGGAACCGAGATATAGTCTAGTGCATGACAGAGAAAGAAAAGAGAAGAAAAAAAGCGAATCTTGTGGGGATTCAATTGTCTTGACTCAAGAGGCATGGTTATACCAGACTATCGTCATACACAATTATCTCAACGGGTTATCTTGTGCCAGATCACGTATCATATCGTACCAATAACTCTCAACACTAGTTAGAGAAAAGAAACAGTGTGTTCCAAATAGGAAAGCGTTTCGTGGGACTTGTTGAAACAGTTGGACGCTTATCACTGCTTACTGCAAGCCACAGAGGGTCTCAAGGGGAAGATAGTGCGACAGAGGCTGCTTTCTGTAGAGTGTAGAGTAGTAGAAGAAGAACATGACTGAGAGGGGGATAACCCCTGACCTACCCTGAGTCAATCATGGCACTAAAGAAACGCCAAATCAGCTAAAGCCGCATCGGACCGTGTCCATGAGCGCCCACAAGTACATACATGTATCAATGCCGTTTCTCGGTTCAATGAGGTCATCATTCTCTTTGTTAGAGCATGTTTCGGTTCAGCGGCTTTTACATTTCATCCAGCTCAAAGTTATTGTATCTGTCTTGAAGATAGCACCTGGTGTTGGGTGTACTCATCGAGATTCAGTGGAAGTACTGCATGCTTTTGGGGGTAACATTGAGGCGCTCGCTCTATGCATGAAGATCAGTGGAGAAGAGTCCCACCTCTTGTAGATTTCTCCACGTGGCGCATGGATAATTTCCAATATTTTCCTTCCCTTCAGTGGGTCAGAGACGAAATCTACACATTTTATACTGAAGAGGTTTAACTTCACATACTTGCTCAGCATTCCATCAGCAACTGATCGGCCGCTTTTATTTCACTCTCTCTCTCAAGATGGTGTGTGTGTGTGTGTGTATGTGTGAGAGAGAGAGAGAGTGTGAGAGTGTCAGAGTCAGAGCCGGCTTTTGTCCATGCCAGTCTGCCCATTCCTCTCTCAACTGCCGATTTCTGGAAATGAGATTCAGATCTACAAATCATCACCATGACCGAATCAATTGCGCCACCGTAAAGCGTTCGGATTATTAACGAGCCGGTGGCAATTAAGTAATCATCCGACTCACATACTGCAGCCAAGTCGCATTCTGGTCTGCCAAAACTCATTTGCCTCTTTGGTGGCTTAAAACAAGCAACAGGTATAGGGTAACAATTCAACCTCAACCATAGTAAACAAGAAAACCACCACGCTCACAGTCATTGTATCAATCACATGGTCCATTCAAGTTGTAGAACATGGTCGCCCTGGGTATATACAATTCCTCGTGATGTGAATACATATAGATGGAAAGCAGATACACATCTATACTGACGAGTATTAACCAAAGCACCTTTATCAATTACAATGGCACTGTCTACCCCAATGCGTGGATATCCAGCTCTATTCTGCGGGTTGGGATACCTCGCACATGCCATCTGGGTGGGGGCATTAGTTCTATATACTGTAAGCTACACTGCAAGTGTCTTGATAGTATCAAAGTAGTCTCTAGCTAGGGTACACTTGGATTGTTAGAGTTCACGGACCTCAGGGACCAACGACCCAGGCCATGTAGTTTTATAAAGTTCAAAGCCCCGAAGGATTTCCTCGTGTATAGTATGCTTGTCCAGCCTCAGAAGATATCCTTAACCGCGGCCTTACACAAACAGTCCAATCTACAATTGACTATTCTGTGGCGAGACAGGATATCAATACAACAGTTATATTGCTACCACATTAGAGTTAATCTTGTTCACCTCTTATTATCCACTCACGGATTGCGCTTCCGCTCAGTGTCAAGTCTTGCCATCGCTAGCCATCCCGCCATCCGAGTTAGCCCTGAACAGAACACTTGTACGAAGGATAGAACATTCAAGACTCATCCCTTTTAACGGATGCTCCCCGGATCTGCAGGTCCGCCTCTACTAGAATGCTGATCCACGCGCGATGCCGTTCGGTGCCTCGGCTCTGGAAGCCATCCGGTTCAGTGCCAACCCAGGGACCTTCATTCCCCCCCACTTGCTCTGTGGTTATCAGGATCGACTTGCAGTTCCAATGCTGATCTTGAATAACGTGTCTGATGAGACGTTCGTCACGTGAATTGTAGAAGGTTAGTGTCTTAGCACGTTGGAGAGATACGCAGAGGAAAGGGACGCGTGTTGCCTTGGCAAAATGTAGGTTATTAAAGAAGTCATGTTCACGAATATAGTGTAAACCTTCATGTTAGCACCAAGCTACACTGGTGTGATTACTTAAATCAAGTAGCAACGATTCGTTCAATAAAGTACCAATAGTTAAGGCTTCCTACGCCATCATTAATCGAGCAGTGATTACCGATTGTACCCGTATTACTATAACCTTCCTTGAAAATGGAACCATTCACACAGTATGTTTGCAGTCTCTGTGATATGGCCGAACTATCTAATCCCAATAATCCAAGTTAAACACGCCTGGAAATGCAAGCAATTCATCTGGTCTGAAAGACGAAGCATCTTCCGCGTCTGTCCCGATATCATACATATGTTGCGCAGTGAACGGCAGCTCAAAGAGTACCTGAGAGGTTGGTGGATTTATGGTAGAAGGTGTTTGTTTCTCTCTTACATGTCTTGTTGGTGTTGGTGTGGCACGCCGCGACAGAAGATGACTAGGTGTCTGATTCCCTCGCATTCGGGGAAAGTCCACAGTAATCATCTCTTCGATCATCCTCATGATGGAACGATGTACAATAAGTGTTTTGACTCGAGGGAGCTTTTCCTTTATGGCTGCAGCGGATGTGTTTGATATCCTGGTGGGTGGCCGGTTCGGTCGGTCGACGAGTGGCACTTCCCTGGCTAAGAGTTCGAAGACGTCTCGAAGACATTCAGCCTTTGGCCAACGATCAGTCAACAATGCTAGGATATTAGAACATGCTCTTAGAGCATCAGAGACATCGGGTGAATAGTAGCTTTCTGTTCGAAATTCAGGTGGTGTGGCCCAACAGCAGTACAGAATTGTGACGCCCGACTGGAACTGGACCAAGAGCTGTAAGAAGGTGGTCAACATTACTTCTTCCAATTTCATAGAATAAGACGACTCACCCCAAGCCATGCCTGTGCAATCTGACGATCCATCTGAGACTTTCTAAAGATGAGACAGGCCTGTGAGCTAGCCTGGATAGACCAATCACCAGCAGGACCGACAACATTGTCCTTTGTCGGACGATACAGCGTCAACAAGGTGTAGTGATATATCATAGCTAGCCATCTCTGTGACGTGTGGCCTTTGGACTCTGGGTCAGCAAAGTTTTGCACGCGCAACTTGTAATTCTCCAATTCATTTAGAATCTGCATCCTCCACTCCAATGAGCCCTCGTATCGAGTCTTGTAGTCCCAGCGCAAAGTGTAGCCAAAGATTTCTGATTGGATCCGCCGACATTGTAGAATGTGCAGGGAAGATGAAACAGATGTGTAGACTGGCGAGTCGGGCAATTCTTTGTCAGGCGGAGTCTGTGCAGCAGCCGCTTCGAGGTCTTCGTCATCTATGTTCGCATAAATCTTGGCACTTATCATGACATCGGATATCGATGGTGGTAACTCGAATGATGACATGACAAGCCGATCCAGGGTGTAAGCAGACCAAAAGCAGCGTCGACGAAGTTGAGTCTCTAGACGGGTATTTATATCGACAGGTTCAGATTCTGTCTCGGCCAGGTGAAATTGGAATTGTATGCAGTATCGCATCGTAGTTGATGCCAGAGAGATGAGTCGTGGCGTGGAGCTTCTATGGAGAGCATGGATGCTGAGTAGTAGATAAGCCTGTACGTGGAGGATGGGACCCGGCTGCTTGAGTACATGTGGCAAAAGCACCATGCCCTGCTTGTAAAAGGTCCTGGTATCAGACTGTCCAATACGTGGCAGTGATAGAAGTAGTAGTGCAGTTGAGTAAACAAGGTTGACAAAGAAGCCTTTCCAATATTGTGAAGGAAGTTCGGCAGTAGAGCATGTCTTCCAATCAGTGAGCCATTCGAGAAAATGGTTCCAGTACAGCATGGGATACTGTGCTTGAGCCCGCTCTTTGTATGCATTAAGCAAGACTTGTTCCACCTCTTCTGGCATTGCAGAGATGATCGCATGGGGCCGGAAGTCACCATGGGTATTTTTTGCTGGATTATTGGCGGGAGTAAAGGCTGATGTGATAGAGTGACGACTGTCTTCGCAGATGGAAGGCGACGCTACAAGACCGTAGATGAGGTAGTCAAGTCCAGTGTCAGAATCATCATCAAGTGGTAGAACTGCGCTTGCGCTTGGTGAGGGATTGGAATAGCTTCCGCGGGGGGCAGAACGCGTCAGATCGGCTGGAGATACAGAGAGGCTGACAGAGTTGGCAACTTGAGGTATCCTGTGAGGACCGGTCACATCTTGATCGCGAGTGATACTAAACCCCATACCATTGCCATTCACAGCATCGAGAGGGGGAGAATTCTGATTGGTTTGAGCGGAAGAGAAGTGGTCCATGCTGGGTCTTGGATTCTGTTTTTCGAGCTCTGCAACTCTATCTTCAAGAGCACGGACATAATGGCTTTCGACGTGAGAGCGAGGAGCCGGCTCAGTAGGTATGCATTCGTCGCCCGACCTGAGGCAGTTTGTGCAGGGCCGATGACCTTCGCATCTTTGCTTGCGACTTCGACAGCGCCTATGAAGAGATGAGTGTTTGCTAGAGAAGCGATACAAGGGGTCTTCCTACTTGCATGCAAGAACCCGTTGACGCTTCTGGGGTGGCTCATCATCGGCCGGTGTGATCTCGCGTCCACGATTCATGGTGGAGTGGATGCTTCGGTATATCGCGTAGGGATCAGAAGTAGATATCAGCCCATCTGTATTAATCCATCGCATGGAAGGACATAAAATTACAATTACTATTCCATAGAAAGTGCAAGAAACAGACAGCTCCGCCAAAATTGATGTGTAGGTCTCGTCTCAATCGTGACTCTTCTTGGCTATTGTGCGGGGATATTGACCAATACAGTTAGGGATTAGCGTTATCAATATCACTCATATCACGCTCGCTGCGATCTATCAGCGTCACACTTTAGATAAACCCGTAAATTTTGACTATACGCAGCCTTTGTTCTAATCGTTGAATATATCTCAACTACTCTGATAACGCAAATTGAGTATTCAAGCAACCAAGATACTCAACCTCCTCATAGCCATCACTTAGTAATTGGCTGTCCAGCAACGGCCTCAAAGAAAGCATCTGCTAAATAACCACCACACCAGTCAAGCTTCTCGAAACCATCTACCATGGGTTTCCTACTCAAAGCAGGTGTTTGGACGTCCCGAATATACCCAGAGATAGCCTCCTCAGCCCAAAGTTTTCCAAACTTCTCTGCCTCCATGTTAAGACCCTGAAGACTCCAGATAGGCTGAACTTGCCAACAAACACCCATTTTGGCGAGGTCTTTGTGGATCGTCTTTACTTGCTCGGAAGAAAACCCGGCGGCTTCATAGTCGTACTGACCGGTGTATCCAAAGGCGAATAAGCGCTCTGGATATACCTTTCGTACCTCGGTGTGGAATTCAACAATATCGTCCCAGATAGGTGTGTCCATACGCGACCAGGTCATGTCTCCCAAGGGAGCTGCTTCAATGGCACGTTCAACAATGGCCTTGACGCAAGACTGGAACATGTATTGGCCCATTGCTGAACGAGGTAGTTCCCAGTCGAAGAAGATCTTCTGCCCAACCTTTTCACCTGCAATCTTGCGTCGCATGGATAGGGAACAGAATTTGGTCTTCCTTACAGCATCCATATACGCTGAGTATTCACCATCTGAGGCCACTGCCTTGACTGCCTCATCATACGTCTTCAACCCCGCCTTGGCCTTCCACTCATCGCGCGCCGCAATAAGGTCCTTGCCGTTGGCCTGAGCATCGTAGAGATAGTCCTTGAGAGGGTCAATCTCCACAGTGGCACCTATTACGTACTCGTGATCGCGCTCATCAACAACACTGGTGATAAACTCCGAGTGGTCTGTGTCACAACGACACATAAGCAAGGTTTCAGCACCCATGACATCAAATTGCATACGGACAGCTCGTAGCCGATCAATGTACTCGCTGAATGGGACGATAGTACGTCCTTGACCGATGGTGAATTTCTTCATACCAATTGCCAAATCATCGATATGTATCATGGCAACACCAGCGTCAACAAATTCCTTGGCCATCTTGATTGTGCTGGTCAAACTACCAAAGCCCATATCACCATCTGCAATAATTGGTGCTAGGTAGTCCCAGTTTTCAAGATTAGCTCGTTCTTCCTTGGCGTGGCGGAAGCGGAATTGACGTTGGCGCTGGTCATGCCATAACTGCGATTTGACAATCTTGCTGACAACCTTGGGAACAGTGTCCCATGGATAATCAGCGTGGTCCATACCAGGGACGGCCACTTCGGAGAAGCCGCAGAGGGCACCCGACACATAGACGGTTTGCTGATGCTTGGCCATTTGGGAAACGACTGTTGGGTCCGTAGTGCCAAATGTGAGTTCTGCATTGCCGTTCTTGCGATGTTCTTGCAGCTGGTTCCAAAGCTTGGTAGCCTGAGTTGACGAGAAGGATGAAGTAGGGTTGGTAGAGTTCCGTAGGGCTGCGATGTCACGAGCAGAGTAGGGCCTGGAATGGAAGTATCTGATGAGTACATGACGCGTGTCTGTGATATTGTTCTGGTTTGACGAACCGTTTTAGATGGGCCTGCCGAGACGATTTCCATTGTTTCTCGATTGCAGCAACATCGGCTTCAAAAGCCTTTTGCTCATCTTCGAGCGATATCTTAATTTCAGGCATATAGAAGTTAATGAAGAAGTGAATTGGAGAAGTGTAAGTGGAATTAATTACAGAGAAAATCGTTATTTACAAGATGCGATGCCTTCTTTAAGAGACATGGATCATGAGGGGCAGATGGAGCTTGATCTCTCTGCGGATCGTCTTTCTAACGAGGTTACTTTAGTCACATCATTCTGTAGAGACCCTGCATTTCGTGATGGAGTGGACATCCATAGTACGGCCTTGTGATACCGTTGCGCTAGGAATTGTAAAGTCCGATGGATCGCACATTGACTCCGATGTGACAACCCCTGCGAGATAACCCTGCGTAGGTCTCATTTATTGCCGATCCAATTCCCGATACCAGTCAGATAGTATCCTTGTCAAATAGCGCTATCTATCGGACATGATTCCGGCCAAGCCTGATGATTTCATGGTAACTCGGTGCGACATCGCAAAAATACATTCTCTTTTTATTCCTCTTTCAGATAATATGCAAGGGCTCATCATTGGAACGGAATCTCAGTTGAGATGCTATATTGCTCTTGAAAACCTTGGTCTTTACACGAACCCTTCAGTCAATACCTGATCATCACCTTATCTTACAAATTATGCCCGAATTTATTAACCTTCAGCTAGGGTGGCCTTCACCGTCACTATTCCCAACCTCACAACTCTTGAAAGGTGCTTCAAATATCCTCAAGTCACAAGAAAAAGTAGCCTCTGCACTGATTTACGGTCCCGATGCAGGATATGAACCTCTTCGCGAGAATATCGCTAGCTGGCTAAGCTCATCTTATTCCGTCAAAGAGCCGATTACAGCAGAGCGTATCTGTGTTACAAGCGGAGCGTCAGCAAGCTTGAGCAACATTCTTGCCAAGTTCGCCGAGCCTGGATACACGCGCAGAATTTGGATGGTTGAGCCGAGCTACTTTCTCGCCTGCCCCATCTACGCAGACAATGGATTTGAAGGAAGACTCCGTGGCATTCCTGAAGATGATGAGGGTCTTGACATAGAGTTTCTTCGAAGTTCTCTCGAGGAGGTTGAAGCAGATCCATCGCATCCATCATCTCCTACCTTGAAAACCTCAGCCGCCAGGTACAAGTTGTATAAACACATCATCTACGCCGTACCGACATTTTCCAACCCTAGCGGGAAGACCATGTCTCTTCGCCGACGACAACAACTCGTTCGTCTTGTTCGAGAGTTTGATGCTCTGGTTATAACTGACGATGTTTATGATGTTCTGCGTTGGCCTGAAAATGAAAGTGAGGATCAGAACAAGCTCGGTGCTATCCCTCCACGGATCGTGGATGTGGATCGTGTCCTTGATGGTGGGCCAAAAGGCGAATGGGGAAACGCTGTTAGCAATGGATCCTTCAGTAAGATCATCGCTCCAGGAGTGAGAACTGGCTGGGTAGAAGGGACCCCAAAGTTTGTACTGTCACTGTCAGAACTTGGCGCCAACAAATCTGGGGGCTGTCCAAGCCATCTCACTGCAACCTTTATTGACGAGATGATTACATCGGGCCAACTACAAACTCATATCGGGGACACCTTGATCCCGACGTACCGTTCAAGGTATTATGCTCTACGCCAAGCGATCCAAGATCATCTTGTACCTCTCGGCTTTTACACTTCGACAGGTACGCCATATAAGGGTTCCTCCGATCTTGACGTTGAAGTAGATGGGGGAGCCACAGTTGCTGGAGGATACTTTACGTATGTGATGGTTCCAGAGGAGCTTCCAATCTCGCCAGCAGAGCTTGCTTCTTTGGCTATGGAGAGGTACAACTTGAAGTTTGCATTCGGTGCCATGATGACAGTCGAAGGTGATCAGGGTAGTGTGGAACGAGGGGAACGAGGATTTAGTAAAGGTATTCGTCTATGTTGGGCATGGCATTCGGAAAAAGAAATAATTGAGGGTATCAAGAGGCTAGCTACTCTGGTCAGAGACGTAAAGGCGGGGGTCTATTCAGGGTAGAGGCTATCATGTTTACAAGTGAGATTGTCCAATCACTTTAACCACCTCTCATGAGATTATACATATGCGATTTCACTTTATTTGTGCATCATAGAAAAAACAGGGTGATACAAGCTTATGTATAGAAAGTACCTAATCCTCCAATGGTGGACTCATCAAACCTCCAACACCCGGCACAGAATCTCGACCTTGAAGAAAGAATCTCATCACCATATCAGCAGCAGTCTTGGAGTCATCATCCTTATCCATAGCCTGCACTGAAGTTTCAATAAACTGGCGATCCCATTTGTTGAGTTTTCCAAAAGCTTTGCACGTCTCCATGTTGATAAATCTGTCGAATTCGAAGTGACCCTGATAAGTGAGCACATGGTTCGGCTCATACGCCCCTTGGAACGCGCAGTGTTTAGTCCGTCCCATAGAAAGCCAATTTGTGGGTAGTGAATAGCCTTCGGGTATCTTGACATGGTCGCCGTGGATAAATTGTAGGCGAAGGGTGTCATTATTTGTGGTCTGAGGGAATGCGGGCTGGCGATCCCCCAGTGCTTCCAGGAAATCTTGCTCCAGCTGAATTGTGTGAACACCCATTTCCATGCCGTTTGGGTCTTTCTCGACATAAATTCCATATTTACGGAGTAGGCTTTGGCAGATGATTTGGTGGCCAAAGCAGCTGCCGAAAAGCTTGATATGGGGTTGTTCGATATAGACTTTGGAGATATACGCATCAAGTTGTTTGATCCAGTCTTTATCGTTGAAAGAGCTTGCCCCTGAACCGGAAATGATAATGGCGTCGAAATGTTTGAGCGAATCTGGGTATATGCCGTGGTGGACGTCAAAGAATTCGGCCTCGACGGATAGCCCTGGGGCTACACGAGCTGCTGATTGAGATAAAAGTTCATGGAAGATATGGCCGTACGAGAGGCCTCGTCCTTCTATCACGTTGGGTACTGGCGTATCGGCATTTAACATGGCGATACGCAGTACAAGTGGTGAGACAGCCATGACGATTCTCGTAGTGATAGTACGGTTCTATCGTTTAAAACAAATGAAAAGAAGTTTACAGAAGAAAAAGATGCTTCTATCTCGATGTCTCCAGGCTTTATGGCAGTGTATATCAGATTGACTAATAAAATTGGAGCACCGGTTATAATTACCGAAATAGTCAATTTCTTCACTATCAGCTGATCCTGTCACGCGCCCTTTATGTCAATAATAATGTGATCCCAGGGAATGCAGAAAGATATAATATAGGACAACTAACTAGACAAGATTCAACAGTGATAGATTTCATAATGATGGACACATTAGTCTATACTGATACTCCATATGTATATCGAGTTAAAGCAAAGTGTCGGAAGTAGGATGCTTACTCCTGGCAGCGATAATTTAATTCCCGGACAGTATGTACGTATCAATGTGGGGCTTTTCGGACTCGACAGTCCGATACAAACAAACTTGGGCATCGGAGAAGGAGACAGCGAAAACATACCATATACCACAAATAACTAGCGGTAGTCAAATCAAGGTTGCAGACTGATTAACACCGCAAACCGTTAGAATATCTTGGACTTGACTGCTTCATGTCTTATCGGAACAAAGACCCCGCTGTCTGTTGTCCGTTAGTTCTTGTTCTTGGACAAGTTACATACTACGGAGTGAGACATGGAAGTTCGCCTAACTTCCCCGCTGATAAAGCAAACCAATAGAGTTAGAGTCTTGTTACTGTCCGATAGCACTAAAGCGTTAGCTCCAATACCCCTGTCCTACCCTAGGCTGTCCTGTCTTGTCTTCCCTACCTACTGTCACTGTCACTGTCACTGTACCTTCAATATCATGACAGGTTTCATGCGTATCACCTATGCACACTGCTTCGGTATGGATACCAATCCTTAATTAACTATCGATACTGCTTGTTCAACATGTCTCTTGCATGCACCACTTGAACCTACATCCCTAGAGTACCCCAGATGGTTGCCGATAGCCCTGCGCCTCAACTGACACGGCTACATTCGTCGTAACCGTACCCTCGGGACACCTCTCTATCTCAACCAGACATATCCATATAATTCGTGATAGAAACGACCAATCTCGGATCATATTCCCCATCCTCTGTTCTTCGTCGTCCCAACTTCTATTATCCACACAATAAAAAGACAAGTCCCATCACCTGCCCCACGTCTCATTGATACCATCTTGGGTAGCCAGCACAATGCTTCAAGAGAAGAACAACATGTCTCCTGGAGATCTAGAAGAGACCAACTCTTCAATCTCCCCAGGGGTGATTGCTCCCCACGGCAAAAACGTCGACGTTGCTGCTCAGTACGCCAACCAATTCTCCAACGGTGACTCGTACAGCCGACGAGAATGGGTAAGACTGCGCTGGAAACTCGACCTTCGTCTCGTGCCCCTCTTGTGGTTCAACGTCACCTTGGGTGCAATGGACAAGGTCACAACTGCCACTGCTGCCTTGTACGGATTCCGCCAGGATACTGACCTCACTGGAGATCGCTATAGTTGGGTTGGTAGTGCATTCTATGTAAGTGGCTCATACTTGTGAAAATAATGACTACGTGCTGATATTGACATAGTTTGGTTACCTATTCTGGTGTCTCCCAAGTGGCACCCTCCTTCAAAAGTTCCCCGTCGCGAAACTCATGTTCGTCGTTCAGATCATCTGGGGAGCCATACTCATTGCGACCGGCTTCGCCAACAACTTTCCGACTTTGATTGCTCTACGCGTGCTTCTCGGTGCTCTCGAAGCTCCTATCGTCCCGGGCAACTTTCTCATCCTCGGCATGTGGTACACTCGCGGCGAGCAGCCCATCCGCACGGGTCTCATGTATACTGGCCTATCTGTGTGCTTCACAGGCCCTATCGGCTGGGGAATTGGCTTTCTTGCTGGAGAACACCAGTGGAGGGCCATGTTCTGGATCTGTGGTGGTATAACAATTGTCTGGGCCTTTGTCCTAGGCTTGTTTCTACCTGACAACCCTGTCAAGGCCAAATTTGTTACAGAACGGGAAAAGGCCATTGTCATTGATCGCCTGCGCGCAGATCAGACTGGTGTCGAGAACAAAAACTTCAAGAAGGACCAGATGATCGAAGCCTTTTTGGATCCCAAGACGTGGCTCATGTTCATGTTCAATATCGTCATCTCCATCCCTAATGGTGGTCTGACAAACTTTGCACCTCTGGTCATTCAAGGTCTCGGTTACAACTCTCAGCGTTCCACTTTGCTTATGATGCCCACGGGTATCATCCAGACTCTCTCTTCCTACTTATGCAATGGAGGCGTCTTCCTTTGCGCCAAATACTTTCCTAGAAAACAGTGCCGTACGGCCTGGGTTCTGCTCGGTATCATCATCGGACTCATTGCAGCTGTTTTCCTATACACCCTCCCTACTGACGACTTCAACAGTCGTTTAGCAGCCTTGTACATGTCGTACTTCTATCTCGGTCCATATATCGTGGCTTTGGGCATTAACTCGGCCAACACCGCAGGCCACACTAAGAAGGTGACGGTGAATGCCCTAGTCTTCATCGCCTACTGCGTTTCCAACATCATCGGCCCTCAATTCTTTAAGGCTGAACAGGCTCCACTCTATCCTCTTGGTATGGGTGCCATTCTGTGTAGCTACGGATTAGCTATGCTTATTATGATTCTCTACGGACTCTACTGCTGGTGGGAGAACCGTCGCAGAGATGCTGTGGACAAGGAGTCTGGAGCCACAGTTCACGTCGACACGGACTTCCAGGATCTCACAGATAAGCAGAACATCCACTTTCGCTATGTGTGGTAGTTTGTTATCGAAGAGTAGGGATGATTCTTGGTCTAGGATTGCAATGCCAATGAGATTATGGTAAGACAGACATATCTCTGTGTAAAGCTGGGGAATAAGCAAGGGACTCTTGCGTAAGGATATGATGCTATGTATATACTTCTATAAGAAAGTAGGGTGATGAAATGAATGAATTCAACCTGATAATTTAAGATTCGCCAAACACCTAAGCAAGCATAGAGTGAGACTTTCTGCGTGTTCACAGAGAGCCCAGTGGACTCTATGATCATCGATCCCATATGGATTCAATATCCAATATCCTTAGCAATCCGCCTGTTGCCCCTGACCTTTGCCCATTTGCAAGGAACTGAGTGATGGCTTGTATGCACATAAATAGACTCACCCTAACAAACTTGCGTGGCATGTTCTAATGGCCATTCTGATGCCATGACCTACGTTGTAGAAGGAATGACTTGCGTATCTAAGCTAGATAGCTTTCGGACTATAAGTCCGTCGAGTGGGGTGTATCGGACTCTTGACAGCGACCAACACCGATGGGAATAACATGCTTGACCTCAATGTGACATACCCCGCAAACTACAATAACGGTAGTTATCATAGCCATGTCGTATCGGGCATTCTTACCCCGACAGCGGAGTGCATTAGTTCTTCACAAGTCGTAGTCTTGATAGTTGCTGGACTGTGTTCAGGATAGTATAGAAATATGGTAAGAACTCAATATCAGCTGCATTCTCACTCGATTCAATCTTGATAATCACCAATTACAAATCTCACTTGACAATCTTCACTATGCCTTTCATCAACGAATCCACATCCCCATCAAAGATCCGCATCGCCATAGATCGCGGTGGTACCTTTACAGACTGTCTTGGCATTATCCCAGGCAAACCAGATATTCTTGTCAAACTTCTCAGCAATGATCCCACTAATTATCCAGATGCCCCAACCGAGGGCATCCGTCGTATCCTCGAAGCTGCCACAGGCAAGATTATCCCCCGAGGAGAGAAGATCGATACAAGTGACATCGAGTCCATCAAGATGGGGACTACAGTTGCTACAAATGCGCTGTTAGAACGTTCTTCGACTCCCTGTGCACTTGTTGTTACGCGAGGTTTCAAAGACCTTTTGCGCATTGGTGATCAGACAAGACCAAAGTTGTTTGATCTCAACATTCGCCGACCAGAGACGCTATTTAAAGACGTATTGGAGATTGATGAGCGGGTGACGTTGCATGACTCTACAGAGGATGTGACAAGCTTGAGCCAACAGAACAGGGATTCACTCGGTCTCAAGAAAGGTATCGGTGGCGAGTTCATCCGTATACTCGAACCTATAGGTACGTTGACGCAGGATCTACTTTCAAAACTCAACACTAACGTCAGGGTTAAGACGTTCAAGGAGCCAAGAAAGGGCTACAGCGTCTCTTTGCTGAGGGCGTCCGATCTCTAGCCATCACATTGCTTCACTCATACACATTTCCCGACCATGAGCTAGAGCTGGCTCGTATAGCCGAGGAAATCGGTTTCACTCAAGTCTCACTCTCTTCGCAGATTTCCCCCATGATCAAAGCCATCTCAAGAGGTTACTCGGCTACCGCTGACGCGTACCTCACACCACTCACAAAAGCCTACATCGATGGCTTCCGAAAGGGCTTTGTGGGTAACCTCGAAGACTCTAACGGAGCACGGTGTGAGTTCATGCAAAGCGATGGTGGTCTTGTCAATTGGCAGAGCTTCAGCGGCCTAAAAGCCATTCTCTCTGGTCCTGCGGGCGGTGTTGTTGGCTTTAGCAGTACGTGCTACGATAACCAACGACGAAAACCTATCATTGGATTTGACATGGGCGGTACCAGTACCGATGTATCGAGATATGCGGGTCATCTTGAACACACATTCGAGTCCATTACCGCTGGTATCACGATTCAAAGCCCACAGCTTGAAGTTGACACTGTTGCCGCAGGTAAGTCAGAAATACCATGGTTCTTGCCGAGATACGGGGCATAGCTAACATGTTGTATCAGGCGGTGGTAGCATCTTGTCCTACAGAAATGGTCTATTCCTTGCTGGACCAGAGTCGGCCAGTGCTCACCCCGGACCTGTGGCATATCGCAAGGGTGGTCCACTCACAGTAACCGACGCGAATCTCGTCCTTGGACGTCTGCAGGCCAATTACTTCCCCAAGATCTTCGGACCCAAAGAGAACGAGCCTCTGGACTATCAAGGTAGCAAAGCGGCATTTGAAGAGTTGCTAGTACAGGTCAATGCCGATATGGAAGCTGCTGGTGCACCTGCAAAGACTGTTGAACAGCTCGCTTTTGGGTTTCTACAGGTTGCCAACGAGACTATGTGCAGACCAATCCGGTCCCTGACTGAAGCCAAAGGGTATCGAACGTCGGACCATGAGCTGGCTGTGTTCGGTGGTGCTGGTGGACAGCATGCATGTGTAAGTGCATCTCATACCGCAGTGAGAACAACGCTTTCTAACGATTGTGCAGGCTATTGCCCAAAACCTAGGTATTGATCGCATATTGATCCACCGTTACTCCTCCATTCTTTCAGCCTATGGCATGGCGTTGGCAGACCTAGTCCATGACGTTCAATCACCATGCTCCCTACCCCTCGAGACAGCATCAGACGAGCTAGATGCTCGTCTGAAGGATCTAGAGTCCAAGGCCATCGACAAGCTCGTTGCTGATGGTGCATCACTGCAGTCCATCACATGCCAGCACTTTCTCAACCTTCGATATGTTGGATCAGATACTACCTTTATGGTCGCTCGCCCCGAAAAGGGAACATGGTCTGAAGCCTTTACTGCCGAGCACAAGAGACAATTTTCCTTCATCATGTCTGGTCGCGATATTCTAGTTGAGAATGCGAGGGTGCGCGCAACGGCACAGAGTCCTTCTGTGGAGCCAGACTTCAACCTCGAGAAGCAGATGACGACGTCCTCATGTATAGCCGCGACTGAGGATAAGATTTCGGACAGAGTCAAGATCTACTTCCAGAAGGGGTGGGCTGAGGCTCCTCTGTATCTACTCACCTCGCTCAACAAGGGTGACTACGTCCAAGGCCCTGCTATCATTCTCGATGACTTACAAACAATTATTGTCGCACCCGAAGCCAGAGCCACGATCTTAGAGCGCCACGTCGTCCTTGAGCTAGAGAACAAGTCACTAATCCACACTACAGAAGAAGGAGGCATCAGTGAAAGGAAAGTCGATCCTGTGCAGCTAACAGTCATGTCACACCGCTTCATGAGTATCGCGGAGCAGATGGGCCATGCTTTGCAAAAGACGAGCGTGTCAGTTAACATAAAGGAGCGCCTAGACTTTAGCTGTGCATTGTTCAACCCCGACGGTCGACTTATTGCCAACGCTCCTCATGTACCTGTTCACCTGGGCTCCATGGAGCAGGCCGTCATGTACCAGCATAAGAAGTACAAGGGACAGCTACGTCCTGGAGATGTTCTCGTTTCAAATCATCCCATCTCCGGGGGAACACACTTGCCAGACATCACATGTGTCACGCCTGTGTTCGGCAATGATGGTAAGGACATCATCTTCTACACTGCATCGCGTGGTCATCATCAGGAGATTGGTGGCATCCTCCCTGGCTCTATGCCAGCCGGCAGTGTCAATCTGTACGAAGAAGGTGCCATGATAGTCTCGGAATTTCTCGTCCGGGACGGCGTTTTCGACGAGGATATGGTCACAAGGATCATGCTGGAGGAGCCTTCAAGGTTTCCCGGCTGCTCTGGTACCAGAAAGCTTGCCGACAACATCAACGACCTCAAAGCTCAGGTCTCCGCAAATGCCAAAGGAGCATCTCTTGTGTCTGAGCTCATCACAGAGCACGGGCTGACAACCGTTCATTTCAACATGCACGCAATCACCAACAATGCCGAGGCCTGTGTCCGCGAGTTTCTCTTACGCACGTATAAAGACACAGGCGGGAAGCCTATTACAGCCATTGACTACATGGATGACGGGACACCTATTCAACTCACAATTACTATCGATCCAGACACAGCTTCCGCACATTTTGACTGGACTGGTACAGGCGAGGAGGGCTACCACTCTTTCAATGCACCTCAAGCTATTACCAGAAGTGCGACTCTTTACGTCCTTCGGTGTCTGATAAATCAAGATATCCCATTGAATGAAGGCTGTCTACGTCCTTTGACATTTACGATCCCAGAAGGAAGCATTCTCAACCCATCGTCACAGGCTGCAGTCTGCGCAGGCAACCCCATCACATCGCAGCGCGTGACTGACGTGCTTCTCAAAGCATTTGCTGCTTGCGCTGCCAGCCAAGGCGACTGCAACGTGGTATCCTTCGGTATTGACGGCAATATCGACCCTCACAATGGCGAACTGATCCCAGATACAGGATTCGGATTTTGTGAGACTATCTGCGGCGGCAGTGGTGCTGGTCCTGGATGGCATGGAACAAGTGGCGTACACGTCCACATGACCAATACTAAAATCTGCGATCCCGAAATCATGGAGAAGCGATATCCCATAGTCCTTCGGGAATTCAGCATACGTGACGGGTCTGGCGGTAAAGGTCAATGGAATGGTGGCCACGGCATCCGTCGAGTCTATAAGTTTGGCCGTGATATGGGATGCTCTGTTGTTAGTGAAAGACGTGTGACCAGGCCGTACGGTATGAAGGGCGGTCAGGATGGTAAGTCGGGAGTCAATTATATTGTCAAGGGAGGCCAAGGTGGGAGATGGTGCCGTGTTGGTGGGCGTAAGGACTTTAAGATTGAGGAGGGGGATTGGTTTGTTATCGATACGCCTGGCGGTGGAGGCTGGGGAGAATACTGACAGAATGAAGAAATGGATAATTAGATTGAAACTGAAGAGTTAATACTGAGGTACCAAATGTAACTGACATAACTATTTCTGTGGTCGTTCCACTGAGATTGCCAAATTGCAATTAGTGTAAGAAAAGTATTCCAGATTATGCCACATTGTCTTTACGCCTTTTCTATTTCTAAGCAGTCTTTAGACTATCCTGAGCTTCTCCCAAGCAACATCATCAGTAACCGCTTCTCCTTGCATAGCTCCATGTATATAACTCTCCCCAATTAAAGAATAACCATCCTCTTCTTCAGTCCTTCTTAAAACCAACGGCGTTGGACACCCAGCAACTATCCACACCTCGTCACCAATCTGGGATGAATCAAACCCCATGCCCAAGTATCCTGTGTCAGTAAGTATCGGTCTACGGTCGATACAAGTAGCCGCCATCATATTTCCAGGCGGCATAGAGTGCTTTGATAGCGGCTCCTTTAGCATCTGGAGCTCTTCATCATTAAGCTTCACGTCCTCGTTTGGTATGATACCCAAACTAATACAGGATGATTTGACGAGGTTCACACTGGGGAAGATGCTTGATGGGTACTTCGCGGATATACCATCCAAGTAAGCCATCCCACGGATAGACTCAAGCACAAGAGCTTCACCTGCAGCAGGCGATTCAGCTTCTTTGTGCCAAACCCTTAGTGGACGGACAAGGCCCTCCAGAATGGTCCGCTGGAAATCTCCTAGTCGGACGAGCTTAGCCGGTCGATGTGAGAAGTCGCTGTCCCAAATCAAGGTACGCCAGAGTACTTCATCTGCCGATTGACCGGTATAGGGATACGTTTCATCCATGCTCAGAAGAACATTACCTAACATGCTTCGCTGACCTCGCATACTCTCTATAAGTGTCTCGCCAAACTTTCGGATCTTTCCAATACAGAAGCCGAAGGCGTTTAGGACGTTTCCATTTATGCTGAATGGGTGCGGGTTCGGAGCATGAGGCACATGCTTGGAAGAGTTGACGGTACCTATAGATCGGAACTGAGATCCGGAGAGACTGTTGAAGAGAACCGGTGGAAAGTCTGGGACCCATGATGGAAGACCGGGAGTTTGTCGCAAGGTTGGGTCCTTGACGAGATTTAGGTAAACCAGCGAATCAGTCGCCTCAAAGATTTTGCGTGAGACATCTCGCAATAAGTTCTTGACATCGATGTCATAGTTGGGCTCGAATTCAGAAGGCACAACAAGTCCATCCTCAGCTGCCATGTGCTTCAAGATACCGCCCAACCCGTAAATGATATCTCGAGGGTCCGTAGCTTGGAAGCCAAATGTCGTAAAGAGGAACCTTAGCAAAATCATCTCTGAGGACTTGGATCTACCACCACCAAGCCCAGCCTCGAAATCAATTGTTTCTAAAACACGAGTCCACACACTCTTATCACCTTTGCACCACTCTCGAAGAAGCCCAATCCTTTCCGCCTGATACACGTTGATACCGCCACGGAGATAGATACCAGGTCTGTCTTTGGGAACAAGGTCCAGCACAGGTTGGAAGAATCCGCTGTAGTGGAGAAAGGCCGCTGTGTAACCGACACAGTCAAAGCGTGTGAGCTCTCCATTGCACAAGATAACCACATCGTTGGTGAGAGATACTTCCTGGATGACCCAGATTCGCGCAAACCAGTTACTCATAAAGAGTGTCACTAGCCCAAGAGCTTCCTCTTTGTCGATGGGTCTCATTCCATATTTCTCCGGCATCATAGACAGATCGGAACTAAAGTCCCAGGTTTGACTTCCGATCATACGAAGTGTATGCGGAACAGACTCGGTTCCGATCCTTTCAGCTGCTTTTATTCCGGCCTGCAATTCTGGAAATGGCTTCCCAAGCCAGACAATGACACGATTGGCCTTTCCATAGATATGGTTCATCACGGAGACCTGTGAAGACCGCTCATTCGGTTCGGACTGGTTGATACACAGGGCATCAATCCAGATGGGAGTTTCAGAGCATGTAGCTTGAAGTTCGATCAGTGCGTCGTAAAGATTTGGTTGTACTTCGAAAGTTTGCCCGTTGAGTAGAATGACATTATTAGAATCATCGTTGACATCGGAGCGGCGTGGTGAGCCCCAAGTGTAGGACAACGCATTGTAAGTTATTTCTGAGCCACTGGATAGCTCATATGTTGTGAGTGTCACACTTGGTACTTTGACTTGTGTATGAGGGTGTGTTTCCAGGGAAATAGAGGCCAGACGAAAAGACTCAGCGTCGAGCAAGTCTGGATAGTATTGCGCCATTATTATGAGAATAGAGGGGAGTAAGATTTAAGATAGGGCTGAGTAAAAGTGGATTGAAGATTCGATGTTGCATTTGCAAGACGTTTTAAATCTGATGGTCTAACTTGTTTTGGCCTAGTTTGTTTGTGTCTATTCGTCCATGTCCGAGAGGCTTCTTCCATCTTGAAGCATAAGTACATGTAGTAATTCGACGTGGCTGAGAATCAGTGTCTCATCACTAAGGATCTGATAGCTAGCTAGTAATGGGACTCTAAGTCTGTTTTGGGCAAGGGACATTATAAATAGAAACTATCTGCTACTGACCCGAAGGAGCGAGACATTGTACTTTGCCTCACTATTTCACAGGTCTCTGAGGCTTTACGTTAGATACTGCATAGGTTCTGACTTGCACGTAAGTGGTTAAGTAATTTTCATGCCTATCCAGGGAGAGAGATCGAACATTGTTGCGAAAATTATTTAAAAAGCCTTTCTTGTCAAAGGTAACAAGAATGTTGCTTCACCATGCTTGACACTGTACACGTCTTTGTTAACCGAAGCAAGTGCCTCCAGATAGTAAGTGTTGCTATCTTATAAGATTCGATATACGATAATTGATAAGAATAACAGAGTAGCATCGCGGCTAGAGCTTCTAGATAAGTCATTACATAACGTAATAAAAAACTTAAATTAAATGACTCACATTCGACTATATAAGTTCTTGCTACCAGTGAGACACACTCTGCATAAATTCTCAACGTCTGTCATACATATACAACCAAACAATGAGGGTCCCAAATACAATCGAGGGCCTGCAGGGCATTGAGTTACACCATATCGATACTCCCGAAAGCTTGGAGCAATGGACACCTCCTCTAACCAAACTGCTCCAATCCTGCGTCAACGACGACCCTCCTTCATCATCACTCGGTTTCCACGCCCCTCTATCAAATAGCGATGCTACAGAATTCTGGAATTCTCTTTCACCTCAGCTATTCGGCTCTAAACCACGAATCAGCCTATTCGTACTCGCCCGGGGCTCTTCCGCTATCGGCACAGTCCATTTAGTGTCTCATCCAAAAGCAACACATGCTCACAAAGTTGAAATTGCCAAATTATTAATCTCCGAAAATGAAAGAGGTCTTGGACTGGGAAGAAAGTTGATGGAGTTTTCTGAGAGGTTTGCAAAAGAGAAACTGGGCAAGAGTATGGTTATGCTTGATACTGCGACCGAGACACCTGCGAGGGGGTTCTATAAGAAGCTTGGATATACAGAATGGGGGATTTGTCCGAGTTATGCTGAGAGTGCTGATGGGCACTTGCATGATTGCTCATTCTTTTACAAGAATTTGAACAACTAGTCTAGATTATGGGAACTTGACGCCCATGGAGTTTATGTATCCATGAGAACATTTCCTATGGGTTATGCTACACAGCTGATCAGTATAGAATCTAGACTATGATATTTGCAGTAATATCTTAACCTCAAGCCTTGCCCATGAGAAAAAAGCTCACTGGCTCTATTGGACCTTGCCTTGCAAAGAACACGCACAGATTTCCCCGATAAATCGTCCCAGCATGAATTAAGCCTTGTTCTTACAGGGATTGATTGGTGGTCACCATTTATCCGCCTGCCACTCTGGGGTAAACAACCGCCAAGCAATGGCCTGATTGAAGCGTCTACCAATTCAGCGGGGGATCGACATGCTAAGATCCCAAGATTGGGGGCAATCCCCGCGTTTTCACCAAGAGTTACCAGGAACAGATGGTTCTAGTCCTGATCTTATTTATGACGCCGCAGTCACTTCGGGTCAAGATGAACCGAGCCAGCTTATAAAACATGTTCAACGTCACATTCAATTGAGTTGCTGAATGTGCTCAATTGAACGAGCCTCACTCCCCCCAAAATGTCTCTCGTCTCTCTTCTTACCTTGGCTTCCCTCGCAAGCGCAGCCTGGATCGTCCCAGGTGCTCGCTGGCATGATACCGATGGAAACCTTTTCAACGCCCATGCAGGTGGTCTCTGCGTCGATCGCTCCAGCGGCAAGTTCTACTGGTTTGGCGAGTACAAGACTGAAGAACGAGAAGAAGGCGGTGGTATCTCTGTCTACAGCTCTGATGACCTCGCGACATGGGAGTCGCATGGCTTAGCACTCACTCCTGAAGAAGGTCATGAGCATATTTCACCAGAGAGCATTATCCAGAGACCCAAGGTTCTTTACAGCGAGGAGACTGGGAAATATCATGTCAGCTAGTTATACAAGCCAAACAATAGACATGTGCTAACTCGAAATAGATGTGGTGGCACGCCGATGATCGAAACTACAGTCTGCTCCTCCAAGGCCTCGCAACATCCGATTCCATCGCCGGACCGTACAAGTTCAACCATGCCATCGCCCCTCTAGGAAACTGGTCGCAGGACTTTGGCGCCTTTACAGATTACAAATCTGGCAAATCCTACGCTTTATACTCCAACGGCGATCGAGTTGAAGGCCGAGATGTATACGTCAGCGAGTTCAACAGTAATCTTACCGATATTAAAAAGGTTACGCACCGATTTAACAAGTATGACTTTGAGGCACCAACCATTATTCAGACGGAAAAGAGCTATTGGACTTTGATGAGCCACAAGACAGGATATCGACCAAACAGTATGTTTTGAGAGGTCGTGAAGATGAAGGGACATGCTAATCGGTGATCTAGATGTTGTTGCTATGAGAGCTGCCAAGCTTGAGGGTCCTTGGTCACAGCCATTCTTCGTTTCGCCGGCTTACACGAGGACATTCAGCACCCAGTCTGGTTTCTCGTGGAGGATCAACGGTACAAAAAAGACTACATATCTATACATGGCCGATCAGGTACGTAGTTTCCTTGAGTATCTTACTCCTTATACTGATTTGTGTAGTGGGATCTACCATCGATCTGGGAAAGTCGCAACGTATGGCTTCCCATTGAGATTGATGAGGAGAACAAGAGCCTCAAGGTTGTCTGGCATGATATCTACGACTTGAACGTGTAAGTGCACCAGATCAAATACCAGAGTCCAGATATTGACTGTGGTGTAGAAAAACTGGCGAATGGAAGCCTATCAAGGGCAAAACGTACCCGGCTAGCAAGGCTAAACTCGCTGGAGATGCATTCCTCCAAGAAGCCGTAAGTAAACCCTCTTTTGAGAGATGGAACTATACTGACAAATTTTATAGACCTTCGGAACAGATCATGTCATCGCAACCGGCATTTATGGAAATGACAGCACAGCCACCTTTACAGTAGAAGGCAAAGGCGCAGACCAATGGGTATCATTCTACCACCAAAGTACATCTTCCCATTTTCTTATTACAAGTCTCCGTTTACTAACGTATCTAGACATTGACGACATGGGCTTCGGCGACCAACCAATGGGTCAACCAGACCGCATCAACGGCACATGGGCAATCCGTCGTATCAGCAGTGTCGTTGTCAACGGAGACAAGGACAAGGTACACACTTTGTACCAAAAGGATACGCACAAGGGCATTATCCTGTCTACGCCTCTTCTCCTGCCGCTCAAGAAGGGTAAGAACACTATCACTGTGGGTGGTCTGGATAATGGGAAGGGTGTTAAAGGGGCGGACTTGGATAGGATTGTTGTTTATCCTCCTGAGAAGAAAAAGGGGAAGAGAGGTTTCTTTGGATTCTTCTAAGTTGATA
Source organism: Fusarium transvaalense (assembly GCA_013623685.1). Lineage (NCBI taxonomy): Eukaryota > Fungi > Ascomycota > Sordariomycetes > Hypocreales > Nectriaceae > Fusarium > Fusarium transvaalense. The sequence goes on from JABFFG010000082.1 coordinate 217,141, forward strand.
GCAAAGTATTAGTTTATTGTTCAAATCTGGTGTTTTTAATTAGATGCCGCATCAAGTCTTCTGGTTCAAGTTCGGAGCTAGCTGAGCCCTGCCTCTAATTGTCATTTCAAATAATGGCTTCTTGAATAGAATTCCTCCAATTATTCTTCACTTTTGGTAATGAAAAAGGCAACTTTTATTTGCAAAGGTTTTCTGTTTGCCATGTCCTGAAATGTGTCTGCTCAACCCCTATAATTGTTCTCCGGTCGCATGCTAACATCTTATGGTAACTCTTTGTCCATCTATCATGTCCATGATATTCTCATGGTGTTCACACGAACAAACCCTCTTCTCATCTCCTTTCGCAAAAAAAAGCCATTGTTCACCATCGCACTGTCATGCACTGCCCATTGTTCAAATTCCCCCCACTAAAACAGTGATGCACTGCACGAACACCTGCCACAATGCCTTTTCTAAAAACTCATATAAAATCTCACTTGATGCTGCACGAAATGCTCCTCTCGAAATCATCAATCGAGACCTCTAGTCTTTCCAACTCTCATCGCTAATCTCAACTCTTCTTCAATCTCAATCTACTCACACCAAGGTAAATCATCAGTCAGCCAGGTAAGCCAAAATGGCCCTCTTCAACACCTGGCCAAGCGCCCTGCCAGCCAAAGCCCACATCCTGGCTCGTATCTTCCCAGCTCTTCTTCTCATCATGCCCTTCATCTCCGGTCTCCTATGCACTTGGCTTCTCCTGTCAGACACCTGGTTGCAAATCTTCTACACGCTATTCATCCTTCGATACACTCGCCTAGTGGGCCATCTTCTCGGATCCTGGATTTACCGCCCTTGCGAGATCAGTCCAGATCCATCGTTTACTCGCAGAGATGTCACTGTCATCCTTCCCACTATTGATCCCCACGGTCCGGATTTTCGAGAGTGTGCAGAAAGCATTCTTGCGAACCACCCAGCTTGCATTTTGGTTGTTACAGTCGGTGATGCTCTCAAGGAAGAGTGCCAGAATGTCATGCGAAAGTTGAGCCTGGATGCACCCTACACAGAGATTTCAGTTGCAGCACTGTCGGAGCCGAGCAAGCGCAGGCAAATTACGCATGCTATGCCTAATGTCACCACACCTATTACCATCTTTGCTGACGATCATGTCTTCTGGCCAGCCAACTTCATCCCCTCTGTCCTCGGGCCCTTCGCCGACACCCACGTCGGTGTAGTCGCCACCAAGAAGCGCGTTCGACGTACCACACCTGGAGAATGGTCCTGGTCATCAATAGTCAACTTCATCGCATGCAACCATCTTCAGCGCCACAACTGGGAACTCCGAGCATCTAATGCACTGGACGGAGGAGTCTTTGTCATTTCGGGTCGCACAGCAGTCTACCGCACCGACTTTCTCAACGACGCTGACCTTTTGGAACGATTTTGTCATGAGAAATTCTTTTTCCGTCTGTTGGGTGGTGACGGTCTGGGCCCAGATGATGATAACTTCCTCACGCGCGAAGCTATGCAGAAGCACTGGCTTATTGTCTTCCATGACACCGAGGATGCAACGATTGAAACGACACTCGGTGAGTGGCCCAAGTTCAAAGATCAACTTGTCCGATGGGCACGAACTACTGTCCGCAGCAATCCCGTCGTCCTTCGGGATCCAGTCTTTGTGTCACGATATCCTTGGAGTGCCTTCATGGTGTACTGGGCATCTCTGTTTAACTTTGCCATCGTTTGGGACACTTTTCTGGTTTTCACGCTTGTCAAGGGCACTGACACAAAGCCTTCCGATCTCGTGCTTCTGCTGATCTGGATGTTCTGGACAAAGGTCGTCAAGCTCATTCCACACTTTCTGAAGTACCCTTCTGATTTCCCATTGATGGTCTGTCAGGTCCTATTCGGGTATCTGCATAGCTTTATCAAGCTCTGGGCGTGGATCACCTTCTGGGATTGCGGATGGTCTGGACGTAATCTCGAGGGTGTGGGACAAGCCGAGCTCGACACTTCTTTTCAGAGAGTTGGGTAGGCGAGTGAATGAGGGTTTTGGTAAAGGTTTTGGTTACATTTTGGATTCTTATTCTTGCACCGGCTGGACCGGTTTTCCTGGAAACTTGGGAAGTTGAGATATTTAGGTTGGGTATGGGCTCAGAATTGACTGTTTTTCTTTTTGACAATTGCGCTTCGAATGTATAATGTGAATTGTAGTAAGTAACACACTCTGTATTCCTTGAATTTGGATACCAGACTATATCCTCTTCTAATGTGCTTTACAGTGAGTGTCGTTCTCCCTGAACTCTGATGCTGTCTCAGTTCTTAAAATCGCCATTGGACAACTCATCCTCCAAGTCATAATAAACCTGAAACTCACAATAACAAATCTCCGGATCGCTCTCAACATCAAAGTTGAAATCTGCTTCTTCGTCCTCTATCAGAACCTTCTTGATACCCCCAGCAGCCGCAGCCTCAGCAAGCAACTGCACACGACAACTGTTCTCCATAGAGGTATATAGCCACGCTGCTTCATCAACCGTCTGGCCAACAGTCAAGATACCATGGTTCCTCAGGATACACCCTTTACCCTTTGGGCCCATGGCGGCAGCAATGCGATCTCCCTCTTCGCTGCCCAGCACAACACCGCCATAGCTATCGTACACGCTATGCGCGTCTCCTCGAAATTTACAAGCATCCTGAGTCAGCATTTCAAGCCGTCGACCAAAGACGGACCATGCTTTTCCATGGATACTGTGTGAGTGGCAAATAGCGTGTACATCTTCTCTCGCCTTGTGGATAGACGCATGGATCAGAAACCCAGCAGTGTTGGGTGGTCGTGAGCGGTTACCTCCAATGACCTCTCCGTCGAGATTGACGAGAATCATGTCGCTGACCTTTAGCAATCCAAAATGTCTTCCCAGAGGATTTGTCCAGAAGGCATTTGGGAACTCGGGATCACGAACGGAAATATGGCCGCTCATGCCCTCGACGTAACCTTCGCGGTGCCAGTGGCGAAAGGCAGCAGCAAGATGTTCAAGCTGCCATTGGCGTTGAGAGGAAAAGTCAGGATGTTTGGGGATGCCCTTGAGGACAACGTCGCCATGGGACATGGCTTGAAGAGGAGTTTTGCCTTTGAGTTCATGACCATGAGAGTGAGAGTTCTTTGTAGGTGTGATGGTGTTTGAGCCATCAATGGCTGGTGAAACAGCAGTGGGAGCCATGTTGAGATAAGTATAGTGAGATGAAGAAACTTGAGTCTTCTTGTAGGAGGGAACTGATGAATGCCCATTTTATATTCCGCACACTCTCATGTCATTATAAAGGCGTTGAAACGCCCTCCAAATACTATCTGGTCATCTGCGGGGAAATGGCTTACAATAGGTGCTTATCATAAGCGGGACCGGAACTCGATCCGGTCACTACATGATTGGACATGAATCCTGCAAAAAAGAAGCAATACACACTGAAGATCCCTATGCATACAGTCACAGAGTGTTTACTCCGTGGCTCTGCTTTCTTGTTTTGCCTTTTCCATGGCGTTTTTGCCAAGACATGCCAATTCCGAAATGAACAGGCTTAATTCTTTGGCGCTGTCCATATTAGACTCTGACACTTTTGTATATGCCGAGTTCTGAAAGATTGTGACGGAAGATTTCAAAATCTCCAAGTCGGTCTGTGTCTGTTTGTCGAGGGGGTGAATCAAGATGTTTAAGAATAGTGCCATGGCTGCTATGGGCGGGTAGAAAGCAACATTTCTGTACTGCGGTAAGTAATAAACCCCCTAGCTGATGTTAGTCAACTCACCCGAAAGCGTCATATTCCAAGAGAGTGTCTTTGTCTTTGGACATTTGTAAAATTGTGCGACTAGCTTCTAGGGACAAATCGCTACTCGAGTGATAAACACTATGCAAATCATGAGGCAGACTCTCCGTCATGGCATACGCCGCCCCGCATCTTCGAACAGCCGTGTGAATCATGATGGTCATGTAATTGTATTCCAATTGCAAGTGCATGTATCTTCGTCTTTGGAGATGAGGCATTTGCGGTTGCAGCGATTGATCGGCCAACAGTGATAACTTGGGTCGGAAGTCTGCCGGGATGCTCAAGCGCCATGCTTCGAGATCAATGTCCAGCTGTCGCAGATGGAATAGGATTGTGCTGTCAGCAAGGTTCGGGCTATCGAGGGAACAAAGAAAGAGACATAGCCTTTCTTTGATCTGACTCAGTTGAAGGTCTTGCGGGAAGTGAACGAATCTCTCTTCGTGATGAAGAAACTGACTGTCATATATCCTACTCAGTCCCTCTGGCAATGTCAAATCGCAATAATTACTGGGAAGGAGAGGAGGTCGACCGAAGCGAATCGACAAGTCTTTGTCAAGAATATATGATAGCCAGAACAAATCTCGGATATGTTTTCGTTGATGTTGTTCGGGGGCTTGGTTTGTGAATGCGCCATAGAAACAGTGACCTTTCATCTCATAAACAATACGGCAGGCCAATGAATGAAGAGCAGCGGTATCTTCCCACTGACCTGATAAAGTCCTGTAGATTGACTAAATTGTTAATAGAAAGAGTGGCCAATACTTTTACTATACTTACCAGAATAACTACAGCCTCGAGTGTTTCCAGGTTGCTGCCTTCAATGGCTTGTGTGAGATAGCTATGCGCGGAATTGGCATAAACATCGCCTTGACCTAGATCGGGTACCGTGTCATTGCCGTTGAACAGCGAATAAAGAGCCAAAAACGCCAGAATACATGCTTCAGCTGTTCTGTGCCTTTGATAGGACACTGGATGGTGGGATAGTGTATAAGCTGCTTCAACGGTCTCTTGGATAAGGTTAGGGTCGAGGACTGGATATAAAAGTTGCCAGTCAGAAGACATCCAAGACTCCAGCAGCTCATGGACTACTTCTCGATCAGGTAATTCAGCACGTGGTTGAAAGGGACTGAGCGGGGCAGAGTGTGAACCGAAAAGCCGAAACTTTCCGAGACCTGGCCGTTGTCCGATCTTGGATGACATCCAGTCAATTCCCTTGTCTGAAAACAATGGTACTCCTTTATAGTACCAGTGTTGACTGAGAAAGGTACGATTTTGGGATGTGCTTCCAGCATGCTGAGGTTGAGGAGAGATAGGAGTTGCTTGTGTAGTGTTGACTGTACCGGTCAAGGACAGAGGTGTGCTTTGACTGTGGAACACTGGTGTAGTTCCATTTATTGATGAACGAAGTTGCTCAACGGTATTTTCAAGTTCTGTTACTCGACGAGTGAGAGCTTGGACCTGATTAAAGATAGATGAGCTATGAAATAGTTAGTCAGCAGATCAGGTACAGTATATTCCCTACTTTGATTGATAAACATACATGTCATCTGGTTTCTTTCTCTGTGCTTCTCGTCGGAGTGCACATTCAAGATTGTGATCAGAGCACCACTCGCACGGTAAATTGGGATTGGTCCTTATACATTGAATCTACAGTAATCACTTTGTCAGCATCTTATTTTGACAAGATATAAATAGAATAGTAGCTTGCTTGCTTACCTACCTTTCTTTTGAAGCATACATCACATGCTCTTTTTACCGGCATTTCTGGGGCAGATTATGACGCGATTCGGGGTGGGAGATGTCAGAAAGAATGAGTCGTGTCGGTGGATCGGAGTCCGTCCTTATGTTACTGTCGGTGTTTAATACGACTCCCGAAATGAGGCTTAGCTTTTGGTACCACAACATGATTTGACAAGTCTTGTTGCCAATACAAATGCTTTGTTGGACTGCCGACAGCATGTACCTCTAAGTAGGGTCAAATGATTGGCAAAGTAGACATAGAATGGGTCTCGGAGTCCGAACGCCGCTGACATACGAGACGCTACTGCAAGCCATTCCCATCAAGGCATTTCAGCCCTTGGAGATGTGACATTTCCGTCATTAAAGCCGAGACATAATTTCAGATTTATGTAAAGAATTGCAAACACCAAACATCTCCCAGCCTCTCATTGTCCTCACCAAGACCTCCATGAAGGACAGCTTCATTTTTGCCATCCTCACCCTTGAAAAGATCGGCATCAAACCAACCCCTGGCAACAGGTCCAGGTCCATCTCCGGTCTCGACTCTCAGCCACAAATTTCCCTCCACATCAAACGCCCAAACATCTGACAGCATTTTTCCGGCCCCAGCGTGGCCCAGTGAGCTTGGATCTCTTTCGCCAAACATGGTAAGTAGATAAGGCCTGTCTTGTAAGGAAATAGGGAGAATCGTTGAGACACTCCTTGCTTCTGGGCCCTGAATTCCATCTGCGGTGTAGGGTATCGTGGACCAGGATGTAGCTGCAATATCGTACATGTCCAGTGCACCACCTTGTTCAGTCTTGCCGTCAAAACCATTCATGCGATACAGTTTTCCATTCAAAAACGTAATCGAGGAACCACCGCGAGTAGGACCAGGTGCAGAAGACAGCTCGGTCCAAGATCTTTTGTCAACATCGAAAACCCAAAGATCACCAAGCCGACCCTGTTCAGGACAACCAGAGTGGAGATAGATCTTGCCAACACCATCGGATGTGAGACAATGATAACTTCTCCCAACTGGAAATGGTGCAGCGGTGTCCGATGGAGAGATGAGTTCCCATTCGTTTTCAGCTGTGTTGTAACACCAGACAGCACCGTTTTCTTCAATGGGTCTCATTTCAACACCGCCCCTACCCGAAAAGAGATATATTTTGAGCCCGATGGTTGTACTAGGACTACCAACACGAGGTGATGGTGCTTTGGAAGGTGCTGAAAGGGTTTGAGAAGCATATTCTGTGAAGCATTTGTCAGTTGTGAATAGTGTTTCTAGTAAGCGCTTACTTACCCTGGGTTTTACCCAGACTTACAACATCGATTCTGTTGTCGACTGGTTGGCGAGGTACCAACTCTCCACCAAAGATGAATGCATTGTGGTTAACAACAGAGACAGCTTGCGATGATCGACTGAGTCGTTTACTAGAGCTGACGGGCCTCCAGTTAGCACGTAATGTTTTTGAGCATGTCATGTTACAAGTGGTTGTATAAGAGTGAGAATATGAAATCAAAGATGAGAGCAAAGGGCAAGAACTATATATAATTGTTATTAACAATAGGCGGGTATATGTGAAAAAGATACACATTAACCGCCATCGGAGTCCGAAATCCGCTGACCAAAAGTCTCGGCATACAAATTCTATGGGCTTTTACCATGTATGGCCGTAGGGTCAGTGCTAATTGGCCTAGACTTTGGCCAATTGATATTGACTATCAGGGTATGATTACCTAGGTCGAATTATTCTCGAAATTAACTAGTACGAAGATTTTCATATAACTACAATTGGACAAGAGACTGTTTTAAACCCGACACTATAACAGTCATAGCATTAGTCTCCTGTGAATGCTTCCATGGTGGGTACTGTCTGACCTTGTACAGCAGAGGGCGAGAGTAGAATAAGCAGACATACCCAAACTGAACAGATAAGGTACATGTCCTAGTTTCAGTTATAGAATAATAATTTATTACTATACTAACTACGAGGCCTGTCTCCAGTCATGGCAAGTGAGTCACCACATTATTGCATCGTGTTTATGCAATTTGAAAATATACGCTGCTGCCAATGGGATGTACATCAAAAATGAGTCACCAATTTGCTGACATCTGTCTAGCCAATCAGATAATTCCCATGATACTATGCCATCATAGGTATCTGCCTGCATTCAGACGAGGGAATATATAACTACCAAACTACGATAGTTCATCTGCAACTATATTGTCTTGAGCTATCAAATTCTACCAAGAGAAAACACCTTGAACGAAAAGAACTTGCGGTCAAGTCGAAGAATGATTTCAGCTATTCCCCAGATACACCACGACCACTCATTTCAGCATGACTCAATCCAGCTCATCCTTCGATAAAGCCTTTGCCGAGACACTCTGTGACATTCAAGTCCCTAAGAATATCAAAATCTCCCCCGACGGTCAAAAGGTGATCTATTCAACCAGTCTCGTCGGTGGTCATCGAAAGGGAAAAAACCACACTTCAACAATATGGCTTGCATCAACCAACCAACCAAACTCATCTCGAAAGTTGACTTCAGGTTCATTCAACGACACAAGTCCAACTTGGCATCCAAGTGGCGACAGTATCGCATTCTTGTCCGATCGTGCTAAACCGGGTGAAAGCTCGGCGATTTGGCTCATGCGATTAGACGGTGGTGATCCTGTTGCTCTCACGACGGAGGATAATGTGCAGGATATTGATACGTTTACCTTTTCACCAGATGGAAAGACTATTGCGTACGTCTCGTCTGATGAAAAGAATAAGGACGAAGATGACAAAGAGGAACCTGAAGTTTGGGGCGAGAAATGGGATTATGCTCATCTTAGACTTGTCGACGTGAAAACTCAAGAGACAAAGGTCATTCTGGGAGATGAAAAGCACATCGGAGAAATTGCTTGGAGCCCAGATGGCCAAGCTTTGACCTTTATGAGTACCCAGAACCCTCATATTGAAGAGGCTATGTTGACTGGTACTTCTATATCCACCGTCACTGTCGAGACTGGAAAACTCAAACATTTATGCACAGTGATGAACGAGCCGTACGACTTGATCTGGGCACCAGACGGTCAAATCTACTTTATCACCGGTACACCTCCGGATAAGGACTCTGGAGGGAGAGCTGTTTATACTATCGATCCAATAGCTTCATCCCCCGACTTCATCAAAGTAGGATGCGGCGAGGATGATGATGCAGGAGACCTTCGCTTGGCGAGCGACAAGATACTCGTCAATCGACAGGTCAGACTCGTCGATTTCATTACCGAACTTGGGTGGAAAGACCTATTTGCGGAGGAAAAGGAGATGTGGGTATGGGATGTTTCCATAAACCCAGAAACAGGCACCCCAACACTGGCGGCTAGCTTCTCCGACATCAACACCCCATACGAAGTCTTTGTTGTTCAGCCAGGCAAGGACAAGCTCAAACTCTCCGACCATGGGAAACCCCTCAAGGGCCATTCTTTTGGGTCTTGCGCCGTCTTCACCTGTCAGTCATCAGACGGCCAAGTCGAGCTAGATGGCTTATACCTTGCACCAACAGCAAAAGCACACTCTGACGGGACACCAAAAGAACCACTTCCAACTATAGTCCTAATTCACGGGGGCCCAAGAGATCGCAACTGTAACAGTTTCGACACATCCTGCTTTAACTGGGCTCCTTATCTACTCACCAAAGGCTATGGCGTTCTCCTCCCGCAATACCGCGGCTCATCGGGGAGAGGCGAAAAGTTCGCTTCCTACAGTATTGGCGGGCAGGGTTTATACGACTACGCAGATGTTATCACCATAACAGACAATGCCATCAAGAAAGGCTTCGCAGACCCTAAGAAACTCATGGTTGGAGGGTGGAGTCAAGGTGGATTGTTGACATACTTGTGCAGTGTCCGGAACAGCCTCCACGGTCTAGGCTGGCGCTTCAACGCTGCTATAGCAGGGGCAGGAGTATGTGACACAGAAAGTCTAGCCATAACAGCCGATCTGGGGTCAACGTACGAAGTTGAACTCGCAGGAGGTCACACAATCTGGACGCTCAGTCACGATGACACGCGGAACCGTCAAGGCAGTGCTATATGGGAAGTTTCTGACGCAATGGACGCATCCCGCCGGGAAGCAAAAGCGACAATCCCACCGATGCTCATTTTGCACGGTGAAAAGGACGAAAGATGTCCGTTTTTGCAGTCTGAAGGTTTCAGAAGGGCGTTGAGATGGTATGGGTTGCCGTGTGAGTTTGTGAAGTATCCGGGCGAGGGGCATGGGATTGAATCGCAGAGGTTTTGGTTGGATATGCTGGAGAGGGTTGGGAGGTGGTGTGATATGTATATTGGGGACAGATCAGAGACTGAAATTGTGATGAGATGAGAACAGACTGTTGCTGATCCTTTGTGGCTAGAGACAAAATTTTGAGACATTAGCGTTTACTCGAACTCGTGGTGTAATCAATTACCGATGGTGACAGATCAATCAGATCTACCAACATGATACTTGACAACCCAATATGATGACACTGGCCCTTGGACTAGCATGATAAACCATGTCCTCATTGTCATCTAGATACAAAGTGTTTCAGCCATTGTACATAACCAAGTACTAGTCTTTGTTCTCAAGTGTTGACTTGATAGTTTTTCTTTATCGAGGATGGAGGAAATTTATGTCTTATTTGATTGGTTCAGTCTAGCGGTGAGCAGCCAAGATGATTCGCCATCGCGTATAATCCTTAACCTTGTAGCTGACTCACCCAGAACATTTAAGTATTTATATATAAATACATTATTTTATAGAGAGAATGTTTCCGAAGAAAAGCCCAATTTGCTTGTTTTCATTGTCGTCCCTAGTCCTTCTCAAGATATATCGTGCTCTCTTTGCACCGTTGGTATTTCCGGATATTATTGAAGTCCACTACGAACAAGTTCCCCTTTCATGTCATCACTCTATACCTTCAATATTGTTTGACTAAGGTCTTTCTTATGTCACACCTGAACAACATATCAAGGTACATAAACAGCTTCTATGTCCGTATTTTAATACTCACCACAAGCCTTAGAGTTTTATTACAGAGTATACACAATCGCTTATAGACGTCGTGTGCGACAACTCATCAAAATGTCGTTCCAGCGAGGTCTAACTACTCCTTTCAAGACTATACGGGAATTCATCGACCGTCACCCCGAAGTCCAAGCCACACCCGAGGCAAAAGCTCAACTTGGCGCAATCCATGGAGGCGACAACAAGGAGATTTGTGACTGTAAGTTTGGGGAGATGGAGGTTTAGGTTCATCATTTGTATATGATAGTATGGCTAAAGTGAAGAAATTGGATTGCAAAAAGCACGAAAAAATCAAAAGCTGGATCTGGACTGCTCGGCGTGCTGGCCTGTCTTATGTGGTAGTAGTTGCAGAGGTTAGCTAGAGTAGATACTTAGCAATACCAACTGTTGACTTCCAATGAAAACTAGCAAGACTAAAAAGTTACTTATATAATATGAATGATGTAGAGACCTTTGATATATCAGATCTACAAGTGTTATCTCGATATAGGGTAAGGACAATGTAACTTGATAGAATTACAAATCATAGTGGCTCTCCTAAGCCAAGATAGTGTTAGCACTTTTCCATTTGCCGATACGGTAAAACCTGTCATTGGTTCATCAAGATCTGAATCTTCAGTGGGACCGGTAAATGCCTCGGCACGGGAAATGGTCAACTCCATAATGACGATTCTAATGGAGCTGTATAAGAAGTCATGACAGTCTACAACCACTTCAGTTTATCCCAGCAACTCAAAACTCACATTCATCTTGAACAACGTACAGTATTTGCCAAAAACAATGTCTCTTACAATCCATCACCTCCAAGTCTCCCAGTCCGAGCGCATCCCTTGGCTGTGCGAAGAACTCAACATCCCATACGATCTTAAACTCTACCAACGCTCTCCTCTCCTCGCACCACCAGAGTACAAAGCCCTTCATCCCATGGGCGCTGCACCCGTGATTCAAGATGGTTCCATCACACTCGCCGAGAGCGCCGCTTGCATCGAGTACATCAGCAACAAGTACGCCAACGGATCACTGTTCCTGCGCCCAGACAACCCAGCCTACGCCGACTTTCTCTACTGGTGGCATTTCACTGCTGGAACGCTCGCTCCTGCTTTGGGACGCATCATGCTGATCCATTCTGCCAAGCTGGGTGACGACAACCCAGTTGTGCAATTCGGCAAAGCAAAGTATAGTCAGGCTCTGAAGGTCTTGGATGAGAGAGTTAAAGAAAACGAGTGGCTTGCTGGAAAGGAATTCACAGTCGCTGATATCATGGCTGTTTTCCCTCTGACCACCTCGAGGTACTTCTCGCCATACAGCTTGAAGGATTATCCCAACATCATCAAGTATCTTGAGCGTATCGCGAGTAGGGAGGCGTATCAGAGGACGATGAAAAAGATTGATCCTGATATGGAATTGGCAATTGGAGCTGACCCTCCAAAGAGCCCCTTCAAGCTATAGGTCCTTAGCGGGTGGACCGGTATACATGGTCAACGAGTAAGACACTATGTCCAACTAGAAAGCTATAGAATTATAAAACCTCGCTTCAATATATCTCCAATATGTCTCCCTCAGGATCCATCTATCACTCGGCCTCTACAATCTCATCCCCATCTATCTTGACCAATCTAGGAATACTATGCCTAAACAAATTCTCCGGATCATACTTCCTCTTCAGACCTAAAAGTGTTTCGTAGTGCCTTCCATAAACCCTCTTTAAATCCGAATCTTCATGCGATCCCAGCGCGACATAAGATCCCTCAAGAAGATTATCTTTATCCTCGCTCTCAAGCTCAGCTTTCACATTAGCACCCCACTTCACACGCTGCTCAGCAAGATCCACATTCTGAGTGAGGGCATAAATCTCAAGCATATGATGTCTAGCCCTGGAACCAAAAACAGACCCCACGGGCTCCTGCGCAGAGAATAACGTGTGGTGGGCGAACATTGCTCCGCCACCAGGTGCTGTAAGGGCAGATTTTGAGAGTATGGAGATCGTCTTTGGGGTGAGCGTTTTGAAGCTAACGGTAAAGACTCGACCATAATATGGCCCCGAGAACGGCTTCTCGTTCTTTTCGAGCAGTTCTGCCATGGTGGTTTCTTCTGTAGACTCCATTACATATGGACACGCACTGGCGATGTTCTTGATCCACGACTTTCCTTCTTCTTTGTCTTGGCCATGCCACGTCGCCGATACCATGAGAACAACTCCTAGACCTGGCAGTTCTATGATGAATGGTTGCAGTTGAAGATGGATGGGAAGTTGTTCTGTAGCAAGTAGGTTCTCATAGTGTTGAGTATATGAAGTCAAAGTAGCTGCCAAGTCACTTGACTCAAAGACAATAGTTGAAGATAGAATCTAGGCATATTAGCGGTGTTTGGGGAGCGGGTAGGTGACGTACCTTGCTGACTGGATAGACCTTGATAGTCAGCTCAACGATAATCCCGAGGGATCCGCCGCCGCCTCGAATACCGACAAGCAGTTCTTCATTTGCAATTTCAATTTCACCTCTAGCGTTGACAATCTTGGCTCCAAGGATCTGGTCAACACCCAGACCAAAGTGTGAGGTCAATGGGCCATAGCCGCCGAGGGTACTCCATCCGGTATAGCCGACTGAAGCGATAGTGCCACTTGAAGAATGCTTAGCCGTAGAATTTCAGCTTGATGTAGATTTCATACTTACACCGGTGTAGCCAATCCATGTTGGCCTAGGACTTTGCAAAGCTCTGCGCTGAGAATTCCGCCTCCAACTTGAGCGCTCTGTTTATCCTCTGCGATAGTAACATGCTTGATATCTCGCATGTCAATGACTAATGTCCCGTCAACAATAGTGCGAGAAGCACAGTCATGGCCACCAGTTCGCACACAGAACTCTACATTATTCTTGAGGCAGTATTGGAGGATGGCCGCAACGTCTTCTGCGCTTTGTGGTCTGACAATGCCGAGGGTTTGAGTGGGTTTGTCAATGAAGCATTTTTGGATCTTGTTATAGTCTGGTTCGTGAGGCTGATAAATCGTAACCTCTGTCTTCAACTGAGTCTTGAGATGAGTGAATAAATCTGACGAGTCCATGGTTGTGGTGAAGATGAAAATGTCAGGAAGACATTGATTAACGAGACTGTCTGTCACGGCTTTTATATGCCTGTATTACCAAGCCTCAACTACAGACGTCAGCTGACCAGCCAAAATTACATGAAAGCTGCAGTCATCCTCTACTGAGACATTCATTCCTCTCTTGTCTGAGACTCACATCATGACTCCATAAAGCTAGTCAAGTGCCGAAGGAGGCGGGGCTGTGCACATCAACCAATAGATCTACAAAGTAGTGCTTACTCTGAGAGGCGTAGTAGAATAGAACACCAAGCAGCATGTTAAAATACCGCCCTCTACAAGTTCTTCCTTCTCTATACTCATCCAATTCACATCATGACTTTGACGGTTGGTGTAATCGGTGCTGGTATTGGCGGTCTCAGCGCTGCTATTGCTCTACGACGTACTGAAGCTCAAGTTGAGGTATGCTTCCACCCTCACTGGGTGTTTAGGGTGAAATGTTACTGATTTTATCATACAAGATCTTCGAGAGAAGCAACTTTCAAAATGAAATCGGCGCAGCGATAACAATCACACCAAATGGGATGCGTATTCTTCAACGCTTCGGCTTGGATGTCAAGGCTGCGAGGGGAGTAGAGAATAAGCAGATGCGTATGGTTGATCCCTACACACTAAAAGACCAGATTGTGGAGGACTTTCGTGACATTGAGAGTGACTATGGTGCACCGTTTATGTTCTTCCATCGTGTGGACCTCCATACCACATTGAAGAACATGGCTGTTGGTGATGCTATTCCTGGACCACCGGCGGTGATTCGCAATGGGCAACATGTCAAAGGACTTGATTGCCAGAGTGGTAAGATTGAGCTTGAGAATGGACAAATCTTTCAAAAAGACCTCATCATCATCGCTGATGGTGTTCACGTATGGTTCTATCAACCTCCCTCCTCATCAGAAACTAACAACACCAGACTAAACTCGTCAACGAAATCACTCAAAATGAAGAAGCCTTACAAGACGCTGGCTCATCATTCTACCGCTGTCTGATCCCCTTCGACGAGGTGAACAAACATACCGAGCTTGCTTCTATCTTTGCCGGTCAAGGCACAGGCTTTTGGGTTCCATTTGAGCTTGCAACCGGTACATTTCTAGTGACGTACCCTTGCCGAGACGGGAAAATACTCAATATCGCCTTCAAACACGCTACCAAGCCTGTAAATGAAGATGCAAATGACTGGAATACCGAGACAAGTATTGACGAGATAACGGCCATGGTGGAGAGGTTTAATCCCCTACTTCCTAAGCTTTTAGGTCTAGCTTCGAGTGTGTCTGTTCACAAGGTCTTTAGAAGGGAGCCTCTTAAGACTTATAATCGTGGGAGGGCTGTGATAATTGGCGATGCAGCTCATCCAATCCAACCAACACACGGTAACTAACGTCCCCTTTTAACCAGGTAATTGTTACTGATACTAGACTAGCACAAGGCGCAGTCCTCGCCATCGAAGAAGCAGCAGCTCTCGAAACCTTGTTTACTGGAATAGATAATCCAGAAAAGGTGGTCCAAAGATTAGGGTTCTATGACAAGATTCTCAAGCGTCGCATACATGCTACGCAGCTCTTGTCGGATGCACAGGCTGGGGTGGAAGATGTACTGCGGCAGCGTGCCGAAGATGTATGGGGTGAGGGAGTATTTCCTGCTTCAGCAATGAATTTTACCAAGCCCGTCAGGGACTTCTTTTATGGGTGGGATGTCATGAGCGAGGCCCAAGATATCATTTCTACAAGTTAGACTAGTTCATAGCTTAGACACGCGACGGCACAGATGGAATTTTCTAAGGAGACTGTAAAGCTTTGCCATTTTATTGACTGGGTATTACCGGAGTGACTCGGGCTACGTCCTCGACAGTGTAGCTACTTAGATGACACATATCCACTCGATCATAGTAACGCTCCTCCAGTCCTATATGTACCAGGTATCATGGCTTGAAGACGTTAATCTTGACACACTTGACCTGCGTCCAATCATTGAGCGCATCGATACCATTCTCCCTTCCAAACCCACTCTGCTTGATACCTCCAAACGGCGTGTTCGCATTGACGCTGCCCCAGGTGTTAACAGTCACCATGCCCGCCTCAATCTGATCAGACACCCTCACAGCTCTACTAATATCATTGGTAAACACAGCAGCTGCCAAACCGTACTCGTTATCGTTGGCGAGCGAGATGACTTCCTCTTCAGTCTTGAACTTGGCAATGCTGGCGACTGGTCCAAAAACCTCTTCCCGTATGATTGTTGCTGTGGGTGAGACGTTGACGAAGGCTGTGTTGGGGACAAAGTGTCCCTTGCTATCAGCTTCGACTGGGTCGTGCAAGAGTTCCGTTCCTTCACTTTTGGCTTTGGCGATATACTTCATGATTCTCTCTTTTTGAGTGGCGCTGATGACAGGTCCCTTGACTGTATCATCTAAAAGAGGATCGCCCATGACAGCATCTTTTGTCTTGGCCGCAAACTCGGAAATAAAACGGTCATAAATATCGTCCTGGACATAAATTCGACTTCCAGCCGCGCAAATCTGCCCATTATGTAGTGTGATACCTGCCGTGGCATACGCAAGCGCGTTTTCGAAATTGGCATCGTTGAACACAATACTTGGTCCTTTACCACCTAGCTCAAGCGTGACTCTCTTGAGGTTCGACTTTGCGGCGCTGACAAGGATGGTGCGTCCGACAGCTAAGCTGCCAGTGAAGGAAAGCTTCCGAACTTGGTGATGATCGGCGAGAGCTTGCCCCGCCACAGAGCCCAGACCGGGGATGATGTTGACTACGCCTGGTGGGAAGCCAGCTTCAAGGATAAGCTGAGCGAGCTTTTGGCCGTAGAGTGGAGCTAGTTCGGGGGTTTTGATGATGAGAGTGTTTCCAGCTGCGAGAGCGGGTGCCAGCTTCCATACAGTGATCATGCTGTCAAGGTATTAGTATGATTTGACAAATGAAACGATAGACTCGGGCTTACAGGGGAGTGTTCCATGGTACAACAGCAGCACAAACGCCGATGGGCTCTCGCTTAGTATACGCCAATCCCTGGTCAAAGTCCATCGACTGCCCGTCAATTTTATCCGCCCATCCCGCAAAATAACGAATCGTCTCCACAGCTTGGACAACGCAGAATCCAAGGGACATGTTGAACAGCAAACCTGCATCAACAGCCTCAATGGAAGCCAGTTCTTGGGCATCTCGCTCAACCAAATCAGCCAATTTGTTGAGCAACTTTCGTCGCTCCGCAGGTTGAGTTGTTTTCCATGTCTCGAAAGCTTCCTTGGAGGATGAAACTGCGGCGTCGACGTCGGAGGGTTGAGCGGCTGAGACTTGGCCGAGGGGAGTGCTTGTGGTGGGATTTTCGGTCGTCAAGGTTTCGGAAGTAGTGGAAGGGATAAATTGGTTGTTGATGAAGAGACCGGTTGGGACTATCAAGCTGTCAATGATGGGAACGATGTTGTTAGAGAGTTAGATATACTTTGGATCTTGCGACCACCAGCGCCAGTAATGGTAATTTCTGCCATAATGTATACAGTTAACGGGAAAGATCAGGATGATAGTAATTTAATATTTCAACTCGGAAGATGTGCGAGTAGCATAAGATACCGGTATATATACTTGACCAAGTGTTCTCGGAATGCATTCGGAATGCATAACTTCGTTCCGGAGCCGCAATGTCATGCTACATTGGTCCACTCGGGGAGTCTCACCTACATCCGATCCGGCTCCACCATATCTGGCAAATAAGATGTGAACACTTTCCAGAGCATCCCAAGGTCTTACATAAATTGATCCGCGGTTTCCGCGCTTACACGGATTACCAATTGCCTCATTGGTGTTGTCTAGTGTCACATCATCCAAGACAATCAAACTCGGTGGAACGGTCCATAAAGAACGCAGGTATGATTCTTGTGCACAATCCGGTATCTTCAGAAACATCTTCAGTCCCTTAGATTCCGAAAGGTGTGTTGATATTTCAGGTGACCTTGCTTTATACCCCGGTCTGATGGAGGATTCAACCCCCGAGCAACACTAGGTCTGATGGTTGATAGTTGGGAATGAGATAAGCGGCAATAATCACTGAATCCTTGTCAGATAACAATGCACTCGATCATTGATGGTGACATAAACACTAGCGTATACTCGGTTTCTGTAGATAGTTCCGTCATTATTTCATAAGTGGGAAGTTTACTTTTTGTCTAGTGAGAGCACATCCAGTAAAAGATACGCGGATGGGCAATTCAACTACCAGATGCCAGTTCGCATGTGCTTGCACCTCATAGCCTCGTACAACTCCCGGGCTCCTCTAATCGTTAGTGCATACAAACGTTGATATGATACATCAGAACGGTGGTGGTTAGTATGCTGGTCTACATGGGGCTCTTCCATCTTTGTCACTCTTGAACTCCCATCTCAACTTTGAAACGTTGGTCAACTTACAACAATGAATTGACCAGGGTCTGATGGAAATGGTTTCGCTATCGACATTCAGCTTTACTCTCGGTCGCCACTCTTCTGAAACTACATGTCAATAGACCCCAAATTAGATGCTTTGTTTCCTCACTTGGCTTCCAACCAGGATCCTGGTAGGTAGTTGGTCAATTTGTACAGGGATGTTTGAAACTTCTTGCTAGCCGTGGCGTACGCCTTTTCAAATATTTGAAGGGCGTAATTAAACCGCCCAAGTACACCCTGTTATTCTCTAACATTACAAGGTACTATTTGTAGAAAGAATGTCAAGCAATATACACTGACAAAAAAGAAAGGCTGTGGCGGGTAGATGATGATCTACTGTAAGTCCCCTGAGAGGTTCAAGTGATAGTCTCTTGTAAAAGGCCGACAAAGACTTGCTAGCTAATACTTGATCCCTGACTCATAATGCAAAACTGATCAGCCCTGATACCAGGGTAGTTCATCTTTGAGGCTCAAATTGCTCCTTTGTGCTGTTAGATGCTTCACGATGGTCTGTTTTATCAACAGATTTGAAAGGGAGGAGAGCCTTGGGTGGGATCTCAACGCCATAAAAAGCCAGAGAAACTCCACGACTGTTGAGCTCGTTAATTCCAGACATCCAGGTTGCTGACCAAAAGAACATTTCGACTCAAGCAAGTCTTCTGCCAAATTCTTCTTTCCACTGTAAATTATTTGCACATTATGCCGACTCAACCAACCTACACCCGACCGAATCTGAGACGCGCGCCGATTCAAGCACCAAGTCGCTGCCCAAGATTTAAATACCAGAACATGGCAGGGAGATCAATCTGCGAGGGAGTGCCCGGTGGCGTCCCATGTCGCCAGAATCTACCAATAGTTGCGACACCTCTCTAAGGCAGGGTACACCTCTTCACAACGGTCTATGGAATACGGGCTGATATGATCAGGAGGAAATGGGAACCCACCGAAAATCTTCAAGTTGACCGGCGAAACCTAGGGAATCACACTAGATTGCTTCCTCGGAGAGGTAGAGTGGTTGGTGGACAGGGCTAAGTAGACACATATGGGGGCTAGTGATCTGCCAGCAACTGTTATCTGCGCTATAACAAGGCATTGCCGTTGAGGGACATTGTGTGATTATATCTGTGTTGGGTAGGGCAAGTCAAGCACATCACGTATTCCTAATGGTACAGCATTACTTTTAATAACGCGGCCAGATGTGCCAATGTTGTCTTGAGTTACTTCGCGATTCGTATGGTGGATTTACGTTAGAACGAGTTCTCTGGCTAGACATTTGAATATCAAAGTCTCTCCTATCATGTGAGCAACATGATGACAGCTAATTTGTCTTGTGCACTACCCTTCTGGGCAGAGTAGGGTGATATAGAAAATATAGCAGAGCTCTCTAAGCAGGCTGCATACTACTGCATATAGCAGAGTGTGAGGACATCCCTCTTCAATAGTCACTTGTAGACTCAATTGTGCGTTTTCTGATATCATTGTCTTTTTCAACAAGTATATTAACCACGTGAGGCAGTTAAGCTAATGCTCTACAATCTAGGAAATACAAAACTCCTGCAGTAAAAACCCAATACCTGAAGGGTATCCTTGTAACAAAAGACACATGAGACTCTGTCTCGATTGCTGGGGAAAAAACCTTTCGGCAAAAAAACCCCCTCCATCTCTTGTTACAACTCATTCGTCTCCACTCGCGAGTGCCGACAAGGCTAACCTCGTGTGCGGGAGGGCCTTCAGCAGCCAATGTTTGAGCCTATTCTTCCTTCTGGAGCTGCAGTTTGTTGGACCTCCACATGGCCTGCCCGTACCAAAATTCCCGGAAGCCCCTCTCCATTAATGCAGCTTCAATCTTCGCCTCCCAGTCATCCAAGTCTTCCTCGGACCATGTAGCCCTAATCGCTTCAGCAGACTCGGTAAAAGCGTTTGAACGCGTCATGGTACGGACCCAGTCCTTGGGAACGAAGCCAGCAGCACTCCACATGGTGATTCCCAGTAGTCCTCGACTCTCATCCACCATGAAGGAAAGCGGCATCATGTAGTTGTGAGCGAAGACTATGTTGGAGCAGTCTAGTCCCATGTCCTCAAAGTTCTTTCGAAGGACTTCAGGGTCAGTCTCCCTTGGGTCGCTCCAGTCGCGGTAGGTGGCCCAACGGTCCTTCAAGTTGCCGCCATCAACGCCACAGATATGATCACCAGGCCACTTGGACAATTCGTGATATACCTCTCCAATTTGCTGCGTCCACTTTGTCCTCAGGGCATCGTCCTTTGTCGTCGGCCAAACCTCAGCGATAGTTTTGCCCGGCAGGATACTGTGGACGATGTGGTAAAAGTCGCCGTAGACTCCGTGGCAGTATACAGTGGGAATCATGAAGCCATAAGACCTCTTGGCCACCGCATCCAAAGTATTATGCTCTTGTGATCCAATGTTTAGGGTGACTTTGAAGTGAGCCAGGCCAATCTTGTAGACTCCAAAGTGTCTCCAAGACCAGCCTTTGAAGACGTCGGTGATGGGACATGAATTCGAAAGTGGCCGAACGGGCGGTCTCGGACTTGGAGCCTCAGCCATGGTGAAGAAGGCCCCTTCGCCGTCTTCCCAGTAAGGTTGGGATGGTTTGGAATCGTGCCGGGATATCATGGCCCCGCCGATAATCCATGCATTGTCATTGACCTCCTGCACGAGATTGACTTTGTTGGAATCCATAGTGGGACAGGGATGGAGTTGATTGGATAATGAAACAGGCAAATTGAGAAAGTCTTTGATTTGAAAGAGATCTTGTCGGTGATTTGATGGCTGCGTGATAAATCAAGAGATATTGCAATGGTATGCCGACGACGAGTAGGTAGTTATAGTTATAGTTATACTTGTGGGTGGCAATTGCTATCCGAGCTCTCGACTCGACTCGGCACAATGAAAAGACTCGGCCCCAAAGTCGAAACTGTTGGTCCTACTCTTGATCAAATGTTTCCTATTGTCACTTTTAGCTTGCTCTTTGGGTGCTACAAGAGTGGAAAGGATGTACAGGTCTCAGAAGGATTTGTTATCATGTGGTGTGGTATTTTCTTTGTTCGTTACTGTTGATGGTGTGAGAGACTAGACTAGACCAAAACGCCATCTGCACAGACATTGGGAGTGTTCTTTGATCTCTTTTATTACCTAGTCTAGTCTAGGTTTTGGTGGCTGCTATTGCCATCCTATTGTACTACGCATTCTTTGTCCCTAAAATTGACACCCACTCGGACACAAGCCACAATATCTGTCTTTTCCAGCCTTGACTTGATCCATCACTCAAAATCAGCTA
This sequence comes from Fusarium transvaalense, assembly GCA_013623685.1. Taxonomy (NCBI): domain Eukaryota; kingdom Fungi; phylum Ascomycota; class Sordariomycetes; order Hypocreales; family Nectriaceae; genus Fusarium; species Fusarium transvaalense. The sequence goes on from JABFFG010000082.1 coordinate 238,547, forward strand.
AACCAACCCCGAGACACCCATATCAATAGTTGGATTAGACTTTGACATTGAGGTGATTAACTGAGGAAACTGGCAGATTGGTAAGTCTCAAAGAGTCCAAGATGAGCGTTATCCTATGCATCGTGCAGAAGTCGTTTCGCAGTTGAATTAGTTGCACACTTCCCGTCATGTTAAACCTGTTTGGGTGACACTGTAGCTCAATCGTTTTTGATTACCGGCCGAAACAAAGACTCGCTCGCTATATTCTGCCAGGCTCGTTCCGTATAGGTAGTTAAAACATCCAATTAACCTCTCAAACAATGCTCTTGTAAAACCTTCCACCTTTCCACATTTAAGGATCCCAATAACACTCTAATAATATCTATTCCTAGCTACACAAGTCCTATCGAGACGCGGCAATCACATCACAATATCGCAGCAGCTATGTAAAGTTCCATTTACTACTATGCTACTTTATTGATGCCAGCATGACACTCACCTCAATCCTGACGAAATTAAAATCCATGACTGGGCCTTGCAAATTCTATCCAAATTCTCACGGCAGCTTGGACCAATATAATACCCAATGGCTTCCCACACTACATCAATGTTATGCATCCAGAGCCTTGTGTTATGACAGGATCCAACAACACATTATAAAATGCATCACATCATATCATTGCATGATAAAAAGTACATAGGCGAGAATTAAAATGTCAGGGAAGTGATAGGTGGGTAATTGAGTGCATGCAGGTCTGTACAATAATTGGATCGCTAATGTTACACGATGTGATGTTGGTTCGACTTGATGCTACGCCAAGCATAGTTGCTGGGTATTAAAGAGTCGTCTGTCCTGACATTTGCGTTATTATTTCTCTCACATTCACATATCTCCTGTACAGACGGTAGACACAGAAAACATTGGGAATGGAGGTTTCTTCACATGCAACGAGTATGTCAAGTCTTGGGAACAATCCGCAAATGCTTGCTTCTGACTAGGTTTCTAGGCAACGCCACCATGTTGCAACCCATGGAAGTGAGAGTAAGCCACTCTCAATCGATTCGTCAATATGTCGCTGATTTAATTCATAGGATGACAATGACACCGACTCATCAATCGGTGATGATGTGTAGGCCCTCATCCGACGATCTAGTCAACAGTACCATATTAATAAGACCTGCAGCGCAAGCTCCACTACTTCCATCTCGTCAAGCATCCTCGAGTACCGAAAGTTTCAAGGACGTACCTATCACAGTGAAAAGTACAACTCCGAGTATTTCGCCCCCAATGATGAAAGACAGAGAGACTCTATGGACATCACGTAAGACGCTTTACACTACCGCTCTCGCGGAAGTAGAATCTCACATGCACAGGCATCACTCTCTCACTCTACTTCTGGATGGAAAGCTTTCTCTCGCTCCCCTGGGAGAAGGTCCAAAGGCAAGTTACTCCAATGAACCTTGGTATTGGAGAGATTCTGATATCGTCTAGAAAGTGCTCGATGTGGGAACTGGTACTGGTATGTAATCCATGGGTCTCATACTGGAAGTTGGCTGACAATTCTAGGTGTTTGGGCAATGTATGGAGACGAATCCTCCACCTCAGATCATCGCTAACTCAGTAGTGACTTTGCCGACGAGCATCCCGAAGCCGAAGTAATTGGAACAGATCTTTCCCCCATCCAACCAAGCTGGGTCCCCCCAAACGTCAAATTCGAGCTTGAAGATGCGACCAATACTTGGAGCTGGCCAAACGACCACTTCGATTTCGTACATATTCGCTATCTCATCGGTGCAATTGCCGACTGGGGCGCTCTGTTTAAAGAAGCTTTTCGGTGCTGTAAGTCTGGAGGGTACATCGAGTCTGCCGAGATAAACCCTCTCTTTAAGAGTGACGACGGGAGTATCGATGACGTGGCCCCGATGCAAACTTGGAACAAGATCTGCAGAGAGAGCAGCAAGGCCTTTGGAAGAAGTTTATGTGAGGTTGAAAATGACACCCAATTACTTGGTGAAGCTGGATTCGTTGACCTTCAAGTCACTGACTTCAAGGTTTGACACCCTCTTCCTACTCCAGAAGCTTCAAAGCTGATACTTGCTTGGCAGGTTCCCGTTGGTGGATGGGTCAAAGACGACAAGCTGCAACGTGTTGGTCAGTTTCACCGAGCGGGTATAGAGAACGACCTCGAGGGTAAGCAAACTATTTGAAAGGAGTAATGGAGTACTGATATTTACAGGATACACCTTGATGACATGGCAAAAGGTCTTTGGGGCACCTGGCGATGAATATCAGTTGTTTCTGATGCAGATGAGAAAGGCGCTGAAGGATAAGAATATTCATGGATATATGCGCGTTCGATTTATTACCGCACGGAAGCCATAGGATCCGGAATTTCAGTACACACAGTATTTTCCTGAACTTTGAGAATCAATTACTGCGGTGTGGACTTGTATCTTCCATTGTGTATGTAGTTCTGTATTGCAGGGTCGGGAAATACTTTTCCTATGAAAAAGTCTCAAGGACGCCCGAGCAAGGCTTGCAATGTATGCAAAAGACAAAAGGTACTCGTAAGTCCACAAGTCAGTCGTCTTTATACTTGCTGACAGGACATTCAAGATTCGTTGCTCAGCAGATCGGCCAAGCTGTAGGAGATGCGTTAGGCTCAGAATCTCGTGTCACTACGATAACCTCGTGGTTCAAAACCCTGTACCATCTGCAAAAAGGCGGAAGTCATTGCTGTCTAGTCTTCCAGAGCCTCAAACTGCCGACACCTCTCATCGTTACGTCGACACTAGAACTGTGCCACTGGAGGCTCCCGACGACAATGTCGAGTCTGATATCCCTACCTCACTCATTGATACTCTCGTTGAGTTGTACTTTTGCAATGTCTACCAGTCTGACTTACTACTACACAAACCCACATTTTTGCAGTCTCTTGCAAGCTCATCTGTACGACCCCATGTACTCTTCAGTATATGCGCCTGGGGAGCAAAGTAAGTCTTTCTGACATGTCTGGTTCAATGTCTTACTAGATGTACAGTTTTTATCGAGACGAACATGGTAAGGCCACACTAAAAAACGAAGGACTCATGACAAAGTGGGCTAGGAAGGCAAGCACACTGGTCTTCCAGGAGGTCGAAGATCTTCACGAAGATAACATCGTGACGTTTTGCAACCTTTCACTATTCTGGTATAGCCAAGGATCATGGAGAATTAGTTATCTTCACAAAGGTACTTAAAGCCCTGCGTTCCCATTCTTCAATTTTCTAATGACTCTCAGCAAATGCCTGCCAACTGCTTCATATCATCGGCACAGGCTCAAACAGTACCTCTGCTCTTGAGTCTGAGATACTTAGAAGGCGTTTCTGGGCATGCTACCTGATGCACTGTTTTAGCTCTGAGAAGCTGTTTCGATTTGAAGCCATTGCCGATATTCAACATCTACCATTGCCGTGGCCTGAGAACAGCTTTGAAGCCAGAATACCGCCTTCTGATGTGGCGACTATTACAAATGGGGTAGATACAGGAAGTATCTTTGCCGAATTGATACGTGGTTTGCATCTTTGGTATACTATCTCAACCTTTGGGGAATTGTTGGTGCTGACTATTGAAGGTCATGTGTTGCATCTGTTGTCAGATCCAATGTGATCAGCCTCGTCTCTCGTCTGCAGCAGATCTTTAGCGTTGAAAGCGACATCTCAGCATGGTGGTCCAAGGTCCCTAGCTCTTTCAAACTCGGCACTTCTACCAGCTTCAATATGGACCATAGGTTGTTGCCGACGGTCTTTCTCATCAACCTTGTATACCATCAATCGCTATGCGCGTTGCACTCTTCGATTGTGCCACTCTTCTGTTGGTCAAAAGGTGATGGCTCTCAGTCGTCGGCAAGACAGCTTTCTGCCCAGATTGCATTTGAGCATGCTGTTGCAATCTCCACTCTGATGAATTCTGTGTTGAGCAGGAGTTATTCTCTGAGCGCCATGCCAATATTTGTGGCATACTCGGCGTACTCCAGTTGTGCGGTCCAGATACCCTTCCTTTGGTGTTCCGAGCCAGCAATCAAAGCTCAAGCTAAAACCAACGTGGAGAGTAACATTAAAATGATTCAAGAAATGTCTTCATATTGGAAACTGGCTTCTCTTTTGGTAAGATGCTGCCAATTGAATTTTCTGGACCCAAGCTGACCTATTGTAGCAAATCTATGTCCGATGCATTCATGATGTGCACAAGCGAGACCCCCCGAAAATATCCAATGAACCGAAATACGCAGATTTCTCTGCTTTCTTAGAATTCAGCGTTGATTCAGATCTTGCAAAGGCGTCTATTCTCGAATTTACGGGGATTTTGAGATCGGAAGATAGTGGTTATGTGAAAGCTGGAGAAGAAGATCGCGATTTAATAAGCAGGAAGGCAACAACAGCGAACTCTTCAGCTCAGAGGATCCTTGAAGGTAATGGTATTCCAGATCGGTCTTCTGGTGACATGCAGCCTGAAAAGTCGACGATAGCTGCACTCGATTCTCAGTTTCTCGGTTTGTCTGGTTCCGAGAGTAGTACATGGTCAACATTTGATGTATTGAACTCACTTTTAGACGCCGACATGACCAATATGTTTCCTTTGGATGATAATATTGATCTTTCGGGATTTGATACAGACTTTCTGCTGGCCTGGGACATCTCAAACGATACATGAATTTCAGGTCCTGGACTGTCAATACGTCATGTTTTTTTAAAAGACCTATTCGAAAGCAGGCAAGCAAGAAAAACCACCTCGAGTTATGGAGAACTTTGTTTCAACCTCTCAATATGCGAATCATGACTCTGGTTCTCTTCTGTTCGAGTCATGAATAGGCTTCTTATCATGACTTTTCAACAACCTTATCAGCTAATCGGAACCAAATCCCCGATAGAGTTAGGTCTCTGACCCACTATCCTCCCCTGGTTACCCCTGTATTACAGCACTCTACAGCAAAACTTGCACCAAAGTTTAGCGTACTACGCCCCGGAAATAAACTCTAGCAGCCTAACAGTGGACCACGTGGGACTAACTTTAGCGCACCTAAATAATCACCTCAGTCACTTGTCAGCAAATTTTTTCATGATAGCTTCAACTTGGCCCCCTCGGGCTTAGACCTATTCAAGACAAAACGCGCTTGCCACCCACTTTTTTCCCACGGCTCTAGAATATTTTCTCATTCTTCTTTTTCTTCTCCACGATCTTTACATCTCCACAGTCTTTCACTATCATATCAAAGACAAAAAACAAAATGAACACACCGCGTACACTAGCGCTGCCGTCGAGCAGCTTACCGCCTCTCTTTACCCTCACTAAACAGACGGAGTCCGATATCTTCAACGCTCTACACTATTTAGCCACCATATATTGCCCACTTTCGTTCCCTTTCTCTATCGAGCTGGATGAAACTAAGCATGTTATCGCTGAACCAGTTGATTCGGGATATACATCTGGAAACGAAGACGATGAGCCGGCTCAGACACCAGCCAGTATTCGAGCAGATCCTTATGAGAAATCCTTTACAGAGAGATGGCTGACAGGCTTTCTATCCCGAGCGGAAGGTCTGGATATTTTCACCTGCGAAGAAATTAGTCAGCGTGCTCTGGACCAGGCAGCATATATTTTTGAATCACTTTTTGCAAGCGCTCTGGACGAAGATGATCAGAACTCGCCATTCCTGCGACAATTCTCTTTCGAAACATATTCTTCTCAAGGAGAGAAGAAACACATCTCGGTGCAGTTGAACGATGGACTCGCTGGAACGAATGACTCAGACTTCGAAGATGTGGGCCTCCAGAGTTGGGGTGCTTCCATCGTCTTCTCAGACATGCTGTGCACGACTCCAGAACGATTCGGTCTGACGAGCCTCTCTCCCACAGAACACAATCGCATTATCGAGCTTGGTGCGGGCACTGGGCTAGTGAGTCTTGTTCTCGGAAAATTGATTCCCGCACTTGGCATTGCGGATTCCAAGATCATCGCTACAGATTATCACCCAGCCGTTCTTGAGAACCTGCGATCCAACATAAACATCAGCTACCCCCAGGACTCTTCGGCTGTTGAGACAAGTTGTCTCGACTGGGCAGACTTTTCACTCGACGCTCCCTTTGATGTGCCTGCGAGGATGCTCTTCGCAACAGATGTGGTATACGCCCCCGAGCATGCGCGCTGGCTACGCGACTGCGCTACACAGCTTCTTTCGGAAGGAGGAGTTTTCTGGCTGATGGTTACTATACGACCTAATGGCAAGTTTGCGGGCATCGGAGATACTGTCGAGGCTGCGTTTACGGCAGATGAAAGACCGTGTGGGAAGGGCGGGAAGAGACTTGATATTCTCGAGAGGCAAAAGTTGGATAAGCGAAGTGGTGTTGGAAGAGGGGATGAGAGTCATTATGAACTTTTTAGAATTGGCTGGGCCTAGACGGATGCATAAGAGGGCATAGAGAAAAGATATAGAATAGTCAGAGACATGATAGAAAAGGGGAACTTGATAGACATGATTAGCATGATAGACATGACAATAGACTAGAAATGAAGAAATAGACAGCTGACACACTTACGCCAGCCAGCCATATGATATAGAGCAAAGGGACGTTCTATATGTGTATAACCAGTCGCAACTAAATCAAAAGCACGAAAATGCCAAATATCTACACCATTGATAACAAGCAAACAAAGATGACCCCTTTACGACTTCCTCTAAGTTTCCTTCTTCTTCTCAGCCGCAGCAGCAGCAGCAATTCTCTTCTTAGCCATCGTGTTAAAAAACGTTCCCAGACAGAAGCCTACCAGGCTAAAGAACGGCGCGAACATCTCCTTGGGCACAAACAGATTCGCAAAAGTCAATAACACCGGGTGCAACGCGCACATTCCCTTTGTCATGGGAACTAGTCCAGCACGTACTGCACCGCGGACTTGATCGGTTGTTTTCGCGCCGGCGATGATGGCCATGGAGGCTAGATAGACCGTGTTTTGAATAGGGAAGAACTACAAAATCAGCTACTGTAAGATGCAGTCGAAAGCTAATTGTGGATGGATGCTAAATACGTACGAAAAGCATGGTGATAATCTGCTGAAGTAAAATCTTGCCTGGCAGTTGTTTCTGAACCATGGTGTTGAGGAAATGCGTTAGCGGCGCGGCGATACAAGCCCCGTAAAAAGCCATCTTGGGAACGCGCGATGTAATAGCTGGACCATAGCCTGGACGAGCGTAGGCAAAGTACGATGCTACAATTTCAGTCAAGGCTGATAAAGAGCCTTGGGTGTACATTTTCGTGCGGAGGGGCTTTAGTTGGAGTTGTTTGAGGTAAGCCTATAATATGAGTATCTGTTATGTACGGAACGATGAGAGTGCTTACGGCCAGGAGGGCTTTAGGGTCGATGGCACTCTTGCCAGTTGGCGTACTTGTTACGGATGACATCTTGGTGACTATTTTTTGGATGAGAGTTGTCTAAAGTGTGAAGTGAGTGAATTGTGGTGAGATAAATGAAATGTGTTGTTGTTGTTTGATGACGATAGGAGAAGGTGGAAGTTATAAGATGCCTGAGGCAGACAGAATCCAATCAAATCAGCCGTATATATCAGCCGCGGTCCTCGGTCCGAGCTTCCCCCTCTTGGTGGAGATTACTAAGTTGGGAGAAATTAAAACAAAACAACAAATTTATGTTAGCGATGCTGATATTGAACGAACTTGATAAGGAGTCCCATTAAAATAAGGATGTTATACTTGAAGGAAAGTGATTATTGACAGTCCGTTTTACTGGGGAAATAAGGCGATATGCCTTGATAAGCTATCAAATCTCGGCCGAGTGTGGAGATGAAGCATAAAATACGGATCCGGGGAAACGTGGAGAAACGGGGTCAACTCTAGGGTTACAAGTTACCTCGGGATGGATGGAGTACATCAACAACGATTGAATGGATGGCAAAAGATTGAACTAAATACTACTATAAATAGATAAAAAGTTTTACTTTTTAGAATAGAAATTGTGTTTAATCTCGACATTGCAACCCATCGTTTGACTATACGAGGCATTTGACAACTAAATTATAAACTGTGTATATGTACACATGTCTCAGTCGATTGATCCGATCGTGCTACCTGGTAGAAGTCAGTGACTCTCAATCATATTGCGGAATCTTGTAGTTATTGACCAGGTCACTTTCGGGCGCCTCTCGCGGTAGTCTCACAAATATGATGAACATAATGATTGAGGAATATTTACTACAACCTTGAATGTAACGACCGATTCCTGCTGATCCAACGGCAACACACCTCGTGGTAACAGGCAGGATTCGCCATATCCTACAAGAAATCTAAGCTAAACTAGGCAATGGAGTCCCTTCTCTTCAACTTTGCCGATATACTTGCCAGTGATCAACTATAACTTTTTCCCCCGTCCTGCTTGTGAGCCTGCATGCTTATCATCAACAATGCACTTCTATTGCTCTATCGTATACATCTAATCTATATGCTTGATGAACGAGTTTTTCCAAGCGTTTCCTTCTGTAACCACTCCTTCCAACCCTCATCTTTGAGGATGTATCTAACCCTCGCCTCCAACCACTCTGTGTTTCCCCAAAATCCCCATGATGCCTGGAACCTGCACCAATCCACAAGCGCACATTCCCAGTGTCTGATAAGCGTATCCCAATTATAATCGAGAGTTTTCTTGTCAGCAGGTCGTCGATTGAGCAATGTCTCGTGATACAAGTACAACAAAGTCTCCTCGCCTTTATCCATGGCCATTTCATGCGGTAGCGAAGGGCTGTCAGTCAGCATGTCCAGCGGGACAGAACATGTGAAGAGCTTGGCTAGGTCACACACGCCAAGACCCAGACCAACATACTGAAAATCGAAGAAGCAGACGTCTTCACCAGACTCGGTGGTGAAGAGGTTCTCCGACTTGACGTCGCCGTGAATCAATGTCTCGAATGGCCGGCCGGTGGGAGTCAAAAAGTCGGCTACTAGTTCAGCCGTTGACTTGTCCGATCCTTGAAAGGGCGAGCAGAAGGCCTCGGACCATTCAGAGTATGTATCGACAGCAAGTGAATCGTACTCCTTGCGTCGTGTTGCGAGGTAAGTGTAACCGCCATTCAGCCACAATTTGCTTCCTCCAGTCTGGGACTCTCGTCTCTTAAACTCATCAATCGGGGGTAGGAGATACTCGTCGAGATTGGGAGGCAATGACTTCCATGAACTGCTGTGGAATCTGGCCAACCACTCAAGTGCAGATTGAACTTGTCTTGGCCCAAGAACCGATCTCTTACCTCCCTCGACAGGAAACTTGACTCTCAAGTCTGTAAGAATCGTAGCGGTGAGATCCTTCAGTTCGCCACCCTCATGTTTCGATTTCCAACTAGACGTCAAGCAGTGTGCTACTGCTGTATCGTCTTCCAAGTGCGGAGCAACATGTTCATAGAAGTACTGTTCAACATCATAGCTGAGAATCTTCCTCAAATGTCCTTCATCGGTCGGTCCAGGTGGTGGAGAAATCAGCTTGAGAATGAGAAAGAAGGTGTTATTTGATCCTTGTGCGTGGACAAAATGACGGACTGAGGCTGCGGCTTTAGAGTCGGCTGGTCTTGCGGTGAGGGCGCAAATGTGACCGTATCCAGCCCATAGTGTTTGCAGTTCTTTGAAAGAAGTAATTTCGAGGCCTAGAGGCTCTAGGAGTACCTCAGCGACACGTTTAGAGCTGGCCATTTTGGGGTATACGGATGAGGTTATTGTCAGGTAGTGTGATAGGGAGATGTTAAGCTACGTCATTGAAGAAATAAACGGGTCGGAATATCATTTCGGATGGGATGGAGCGGGTCACCAACAGTGCTGTAATTTAAAATGTTCCGATGTTCGAACTATGAATCAACGCTGAGAACATGGACAAGGATTAAGATAAAAGGGATCAAAATTGGAGTTTCTGAAACCTCAATCCGAAATTCGCCGACTCACCAAAAGGGCAGAGTCATTCGAGTAAGACACAGCCTCAGTTGTCTGTGGGGCATTTCCGAGAAAAAAGGTGACAGGCAATGCTCATTAGCGAAATTATGCTATGCTACGTAGGGCTGAATACCTCCATTCATGGCAAACTCAGCGGTGAGCATGTCACTGATGTATCAATTGTGGATGAAGGGATTAGACAATACTATGGCAGGGCATCTTGATCCTACATACACTGGTCTCTTCAATTCCTGGGCATCTCTTTCGTACGCCAAGACAGGCTGCCTCTCTAACTAGAGGATTAATTGCCAGGTAAGGAACATTGCAAAAGTTCAGCCCAAACCAAGGGTGCGGCGGATTTTAAGCATAAACGTCCCAAAAGGGGCCCGAAGAAGCGCTATGACATCCGTCCATCAACGTCCTGGAGGATCATTCGCTACTGAGACGAATGTCACTACGAGCAAGGCTGAGTCTGGCAAGCAGGGGTATCGTTGTGGCGGCACAGGGAACATGGCATTATGTTATTGGTCCGAAGGACTCGAAGGATTCCATTAATGAGGATACAAAACAGCTTTAATTTCCTAGTCACTACTATATAGCTGACCTCTTTCCTTCTTGAGGCCTATCTTCACACAACTCAATCTCACCAACCCTCTCAGTTCCGATCAACTACACTCAACACATACAAACATCATGAAGTCGTCAATTACTCTCACTCTTCTCGGCTTGACGCCGTACATGGCCCAAGCCCAAAAGAGTACCACCCACTACAGCAGCACAACAGTCTTTATCCCCCCAGTAAAGACTGGTTCTGCAACAAATATCTACGCTTCAGTGATCACCTCAGACGACAGCAGCACAGAATACCTCCTTGGGTGCCAAACAGAGCTTGACGCATCAACATACTCCTGCGACAATGATTTTTCAGGCATTACCTATACACGCTACGAGTCAAGTATAGACGTTCAATTCGGTGTGACATCGTTTGGTTGCGAAACTGGCAACGATCGAGCTATCTGCGCTACCAAGACTGCCACAGAGGATGCGCAGACAAGGACTCTCACATCGTCCGAGAGCTCACTCTGGATGACGGCTATCACATTTGTTGATGTGAAAAAGAGGAAGACAACTGCTACCACCACAACTGCCACCACCGCACAACAAACGGAGACATCAAGTCCTAAACTGTGCAAGCGAAAGGTTCGCGATCATGCTGGTGACGCTGGTGGAAGTGGTGGAAGTGGTGGAAGTGATACCGGTACTGGCAGTGGCACTGGTACTGGTAGCACCACTGGCGATACTGATGCTGATACTGACGTCGATGGGGATTCTGGGTCTAATGTCAACAAGAAGCCCAAGACCGATGACGAAGACTGCTCAGCTGCTTCTATCTCATCTTTGAGTTGGGCCATCATGGCCATGGGTCTTGGAGGTTATGTTGGCCTGAATCTGGTATAGATGGGTGCACTGGAGAGGATGTTTACTTTATTTCATGAGTCACGAGCTCTAGATTCCGAATCAGCATGCGGAGTTGATCGACAGGATTCTTATAGAATACGATTTATAGTATATACCAATTTTGAAAAATAGTTATTCTTACACGTCAAGTTCAAAGGCAGTTTATGATGCAATGGCAATGATTGATCTCTGCGCCTTGAATCCCCAACAAGAAGCCTGGTCTGCCTGTGAGGCCTCAGAGTTGCGTTATAGGGAGACTTTTATCCATTTCATGACGGTCGGCTAAGCGCCTTCTGATATGGACCTGTTGCCCAAAATTATGATTTCATTCGAAGTATATTGCCCGACCAGCGAATAACGTCTAATTGCTCGGCTGAAGCGCTTTGCTCCGATGCCAGCCTCCTCAGCGATGCACCCTTATTTGCTCACGAAGCCTGCTCGGTACTAGATGTGAAGTTGGGTCCATATGTATGTTACTTGGATATAGAGGAATTGCTTAACCATATCTTGTCGGGATAACATAATTCAAGGCATAGATTTGAATAGCGCAAGACACCCATAATCAAATTCCGGCCATTGACTCATACTCTTTACTTTCCGGTTCACGAATAATTTCCGTACTGTATATAGCTCTGTAAGTGGCATATCGGAAGTCAGACAAATCGATTGTTTTCCTAGAACCAGCACCAAGTCAGTCATATCTTCGCCTTCTCGCAACAGGTCTTTGTCATTCTGGTGACACGAAACGCTCCTAGATAGTGATTCTGCAGATGTCCCTTATTAATAGTCAATCCTTTTTGATGGAAGAATGGCGTGAATGTTCGTAGTTGATAGGGTAACCGTGATGTACAGGACATCTTTCAGTACAAAAACCAGGAGCCCGACCTCCAGCCTTTCCATTACGCAAGGCGACATATTAGAACCCTGTTCTGCTTCAGCTAACTGCTCACATCTCTTTCACCTTGTGTCCAGTGCTGTTCTCGCACATTCCACTCACAAACCCATTTGGACTACCGATACAGCTCCCGTCAGGTTTAGATGCCTCAATTCTTCTGTATATTCCAGCCTCATACTCTTCGAAGCGAGCTTGTGCTTGGTCTACATCAGGAAGAATCAACCATATGACTCGTCTCCACAGGCTCTGTCTCGATTCTTTGATGTTTTCGACGTTATCAGATGACATTTTCTTGCAACAAGTTGATTCTTCAGTTCTTTGTTGTCCTATCATACTCGTAACTTTGCCCGGACCCTCAAGTGCGGTAGGCATAGCCGTCGTCGTAGCTACGTTTTGAGACATGGTTGCGGCAGACATGATCAGCAGTAAAGAAAAGGCGCTCAAGCACCTGTAGAGGGTATAGTAAGAGGTTTTGCAATACATGAATCATGTCGACCTCCCTTCTGGCTTAATATAACTCGTCCTTGTCATTCGAGGAGCTGTAGAACCGAAATGAATATAGGAGAAAGTCTTTTTTTCTAATCACACTACACAGTTTTATCTTAATGTCAATTATTTTATTTATGGCATTGATGGGAACGACACGCGAGGATTCATATCGTAGACTAGCTCTGAGTCTAGCTCACTCGAAGGATTGGGTACGCTCACGTCAGGACGAGTCATGAGGCACAAAGTCTTAGTTTAAGATTGGTTGGTCCAGTCAGACAGCGTCAATATTATCTGACTCCATTACGTCCCTACTTGTTGATGTTGTCAGCACACCTCCTATCTACAGCTTATGGCATCGCGCCTTTCAGCGTGGCTCTTCCTGGGACTAGAATGCCGAGATCAACTGAAGGACTGACTATGTCACTTTTCCAATCAAGTCATTTGCCAAATACAGATCGACTAGTACTTACTAATGCATTCAGGAGGTTGCCAGGTGGTGTTGCTTTTGCAATGTCCCAAGCTTGAAGAACACATTGCTGGTCTCACTGGCTCCTCCTTCACCGGCAAGATTATCTCTGCTATATAAGAGTGTAAGTGGAAGCCACATACTTTTGATCTATACCATTGACTTTTGCAGGTTTTGAAAGAAAAGACTTTGGTATCCTAAAGCTCGACATTCGCAAATAGTGTCTACAGGCTGATAGCAACGATCGATGTTCTGCGATTAACGCAACGGAAAGCCTTTTACTAGGGCTTTTTACTACTACTGAGATACTTATAGCCGCTCACACTTTTGGGGTACAGAGTCAGGCAACGATTGCTTTCTCCAAGTCGCTTGTAGGTCGCGGTAGCTCGGTCGACACAATAGAAGAATTTGATACACAGCTGTTAGGGAAGCCCTATCGTATTCCCTGGGACCCACGCGTTCTCAACATCGACGCTTCGAGGCAGGTTCGTCATGGGAATGCAATGTTTCTTAACGAAGGCGAACTTATCCCAGTAATGTCAACAATCACATCTGACTTTCAACGAGAAAACGCTCTGCATGGCCAACTTCGCGCCTACTTCTCTCGACTCCGATCTCACCGACAGCCTTATTCGCCGTAAGTCTACTATTTCTTAAGATCTCGCGACCTTGACTTTAACCTTATGGCATATCATCTTGGAGATAGATCAAGGTTACACATTAAAAGAACACAATATGAATGCACTTTGAGCCATCATGACCGATTCCTCCAACACAATAGCTCTCTCATTTTAACCACAAAGCTTGAGGGGGTGTAGTAGGATCATTCATCTGAAAATCGTAACGACGAATGGTGCAATCGGAAGGGTTTGCATGCTGATAACCTTCAACGCCACGAGAGGTAAGGGGTCTGTTTACCGCATCCATGTGAAAACCCGACTAGGGAAATGGGAGAGGTGGTTTCGTGTCGAAGAAGATGTTGCCGCAGCCAAAGAGGTGGAAAACAGAAAGTTTAGCCACTAAAGCTTAGGGTGACAGAAATAGACAACCTAAGAGTCTTATCCACGCATCATAAACTGACTGACTAATTTCGTCTTTTAGGCTATCAGCGGCCAATTCTTCTGACACCCTGGGGCCAACCTCTTCATACTCCTCCTCAGTGAGATACTGAAATGCAACCATGATCTGGTACTCGAAGGCAGAGTCGTAACCAGCGTTGTGTGCTCCAGAGCCACGTAGATGTCATTGCATATTTATAGAAACCTCTGCTGACTTCTATTACGTTTAAGTGGTACCAAATCACCAGTGACTCTATACTATAGCAACTTTTATCCATTTTCCGAATTCATCTGTTCAAAGTCAGCTCTCCAACAGTTTTGCTGTATTGTGGCAAATTATCACTTACAACAAAATGCCAAGTTTACGATCTTCGATCCGGACCCGTCTTCTCCAGAAATCCCTTCGATGATCGCTTGGCACTCATCTTTACCAGGGTTTTGATGCGATCTACATATGCATGTCCCATATGCATTGATCTGCGCCAAGCCTTCAAGATCTGATAGAAAATATGGACGATTATTGTTCTTATTCTAGTTGCTTATGTGTTGTTTGAGAGAGTGTGTCAGACGACGAAGATGCTGACCAGCTGTTCATCGCATATATTTCTGTAAAACTGAGGTAGTCTTTATGCTATATCCCAGAATTTCCGCCCCGTCCGGTGATTTAGTAATTGACATTTATTTTGCTTTTTGCCTGACTGCTTGAGGTTGGCCTGGGTAGTGCAAGTCGCTGTCACATCACGTTCAAAGAGATAGGTAGCAGCCCTAGCAAACAACAAGTGTAATACTAAGCTTGATAAATAAATACCACGGTTTGAATGAGATGGGGAAGACAGTACTTAACGTAGTAATCTGAGATATGAGCGTGTAATTGAGTCACAAATAACAGAGTAGTTGGATCCAAGGAGCTGGTAACTGAATCGGTGTAAAATGACCTTTCTCTTGTACTCCGGTATGCCAAGTCCATGGCAACTCAACTACGTTGGAATACACTCTCAATAGAGCGCAACCAGGGTCAATGCATTTTATATACTGTACAATATAGTATACACTACCCTGTTTTACCTCGAAATAATGACCTGGCAATAAGAACGTCGTGAGAGAATCGCATGGCTGTTAAATGCCTCTTGGTCGTCAGTTTAAACCTCTCGCTATCTTGATCAAAGTAAGCTTATCTCAACCCACGATAACATCACCTCATTTCCCCAGCTACAGGTTCAAAAGTGCATATCCCCACGGGGCATGCTCCCACACCCAAAAGCGACTACGCGTCCAGCGGGTCACAGTACCATTACATGATATGACTCTCATCCTCTGATACCCCAGATGGTCAATTGATCGTACTCAATATACGCGTCCAATGCATATCAATACCGGCTTTCCAAAAACGGATATCCGCAGAGGCCTCACTAATAATTTGGAACCAACAGGTTTCATCCAGCCACTAGTAAAAGAGCGGTAGAGACAAATACCACCTTGCTTGTCACTCCAAAGCGTGCGCCATGACTAAGGTAAAAAAGGTAAACCCTTGCCCAAAGTTCAAGGCCCTCGAAATGTGGATCTTCGGGGTAATGGAGCGGACCCGATTAAAAGCGGAGGACCTCTCCGGATGTCTCCAGTTTAAATCTATACTGTTGCCTGCCAGGACGGTGAAACAACGAAGGGAAAGGAAGGGATCAGCAGGACCGTTTCTTTGACATCTCCACGGGTTCTATGCAGTTGGGGTTCTCTGGGTTGACGTGAGGGAAAAGTCGGAGAAGATCGGATTGTAGCATCTCTACACAGGTTTATCCATGAGGGCAAGTTTAATAGACAGTTAGGGTGTCATACATAGACAAACACATAGTCAATGACAAAATTTGTATGTAGTACTTCTTTGAGTCTATTCAATTCTATGATGCTCCAAGCATCTATGTTGTCATCTTTCTTCTATCAGAAAGATGTCTAAACAAGGGTATCTTAATAATAAAAAAGCTGCTTCCCAACAGAAACCCCAGTCATTTAACAACTGAAGTGATTTAAGACTTCTCAGAATTGAAGCCAGACTCGTCGCGGACAGTGCCGCTCTCCTCATTAGGCTTCTCCATCATTCCGCCGCGACCAGCCTCATCGACAAGTCCAAGACGGATAGCCTCGCGCTCAACCTCCTCGTGGGTAAGGAAGGGAAGCTCCTTGGCTGCCTTGACGTACGAGATCTTCTCAACGTAGCCCTTGGCGAAGATGATGTCAATCTCCTCAAGAGAACGGTTGGCAGTCTGTAGTTGGTCAGTGTCTGTTTTTGTAGATGTGATGGTGTGTAACATACCTCGGGGTAGAACCAATACAGGATGGGGAAGAAGGTGGCGTTGGCGCAACCAAAGAACAGGTAGGTTCCCCAGTGAATGTTGGAGATCATAATGGGAACAATCATGACAATAACAAAGTTAAACAGCCAGTTGGTGCAGGTAGACGTAGCGTTAGCCTTGCCGCGGGTCTTGAGGGGGTTGATCTCAGCGGGATACAGCCAAGGAAGAGGCAGCCAGGTAGCACCAAAGGAAGCGATGTACGTGAACAAACCAGCAATAGCACCCTTGGAGATTTGAGGCGCATTGGTGCCTGGGTCGCTACCGCCAGGAATTAAGAATCCCATGGTCAAAAACATGGAAAGCATCTGTCCAGCGGTACCAATAAGCAACAGCTTGCGACGACCAACACGCTCAATGAGGAACCAAGAAGACGTCGCAAAGATGGAGTAGACAATCATGTTGACACCACCGAGCAGAAGAGCAAAGTTCTTGTCGCCAAAGATGTCGGTGCAGAGAATAGGGAAGTAGTAGATGACGGCGTTGCAGCCACCGACCTGCTGCATGAATTGCGAGCCAGCGCCGAGAAGCATACGACGGAAATGCTGAGTCTTTCCACCGGTGAACAAAGCCTTGACGGGAGTGCTCTTCTGAGCGGCGAAACCAGAAGCGCGGATGGAGTCAACAACTCTGTCACGCTCGGCGCGTGTCTCGTCGCTGTCGACCTCGAAGCCTCGAATGGCAGCGATGACCTTTTCGGCTTCTTCATGGCGGTCGTGAGTGAGCAGCCAACGGGGTGACTCAGGAAGCCAGACCATGCCGAGACAGACGACCAGACCGAAAACGATCTGGAAGGCAATGGGGAAGCGCCATGTGAGGTCCTGGGGACCGTAAGAGCAACCATAGTCAATCCAATAGGCGATAAGGGTACCAAAGGCAATGATACCACCTTCGATACAGATGAGAAGACCTCTGTTGGTGGTGGTGGAACACTCAGCCTGGTAGGTAGGAATAGTAGAAGTGTTGATACCGTTACCAACACCAGTGATGGTTCTTCCAACGACGAGCTGAGCAAGAGCAGAGTGACCCTTGACGGCGGTGACTTGGATAATGACACCAAGGATCATGATCCAACCACCCAAGATCATAGCCCTTCTACGACCGAGAAGATCACCAACCCAGAGAATGAACATGGCACCCAACAGACATCCAATCTCGTAGATGGCAGTGACAAAGCCCTGCATGGTGCTATCCTTTGTCTCAGGGAAGTAATCATGGAAAGGGTCAGCGTCGATAATGCCAGACATGACACCCTGATCGTAGCCAAAGAGGAGGAAACCAGTGGTTGCGACTGTGGAGATGGCCAGGGACAGCTTTTTGCCCGTTAGGCCTGCGAAGGTGGGAGGCATTTTGGGTGGATTTTGCAAGACCAGCTGCTTGAGACTCGGTGTAAACAAAATAAATAAAAAAGCAGCTCTCCCAGGAGCTGTATGCACGAAGCGCGTTGGCGAGTGAAGTGGTTCAAGGGAAGGAAGTAGACCTTTATATAGAAGGATGGATAGCTTTGGACAGCAAGGTGAGAGTCCGTACTCACCCGTCTATCTCCACAGGTTAAAGTGACGATCATCCCAGAACAAAGTTAACAAAGTTGGCCGTTAGTAAAACGACTCCATAAAGGTCCCTGCACCTGTCTTGTCTAGGTTGTCTTGTCTTGTCTCCATCACCATGTGCAAGCAAGTAAGCGGAGCCGACCCAGGGATGAATGAACCCACTGAGTCGTGCTGAATATTCTAGCGTCAAGACCACTATAAGCCAGCGGCCTTACAGGGCATTCTTCACTGCGTCATTTCGTTCTTTGCCGGTACCCGACTTGTTTTTGTTTGTCTGTATATCCCCGGGATCTGCCAAGACCGGTAAGAGATCCATGAGCGGAGGATCTCTTTATTCAGTAACGCCGAGGGAGTGTGACGTCAAGAATTATCGGCAGAAGCGCTTATAGAGTAGAGTTGGGAATAGGTAGTTTTTGGTGTGTGGCTGGCCTGTAAGTTAGATGGTAGCCATGCAGTGGTGGCGATCTTGCCGAGCGGCAGAGACATTATTGGTTTAGATTCGGCATGTGGGAGGGAGACATGTATCATCAACTTCATTTCATCTACCTCGGTTTCCATCACCAAAATGCATTTCACCGACGATCTCTCCCTAAGCAATCTCGCATATGTTCCCCAGAAACGTCTTTCTCCAGTTCATACCTAATAAAAAAAATGGCGAAAAAAAACAGGACCGCGGGGTTCGCTACCAACACTTAAAAATCCGGGCCTCAAATCTTGAGGAACCACTTATTAGTGACGATCCTCTCCTCACAAGGCAAATGGAGCGGTCAAGCAGGGGTTCAGTAGTTCCACAGCTTGGAGGATTGGAAGGAACTATTGTTTTGCGGTGGCCCACGGGGAAGAAGAAAACAGGTATTTCTAAGGTTATTTGTTCGCGTGGGGGAGAAGGAATTAAAAGAGTTTTCTTTTCGGGCAACGTCCTTGGTAGGGTTCAAGTTGAATGGATCCATTCCATCCATAGGCTCCATGGATGTATCTCTAATTACAGGGCATCTCTTTAGTGGATGTTACTGGGTGCAAGCAAGACGTTGCCTCTGTACGACATTCGCGATCTTGATCTTGGAGATAAAGTATCTGGGGAACATGCCAGTGATACACTCTGCAGTTACTTAATTATCAATATTTAGTCCTCAATCATCTTCCATTCAATGTGACGAGAGTAAAGTAAAGCGAAATTCTTGAAACGCACGTCGTGCTTCTGCAGTCTTGGCCAGCGGGAGATCTTCAGTCACAGGGACCTGGTTATTGACTTGGCGATCTAGACACATTGGCATTCATCAACCACCATAATAAATATACCATCATATTTACAATTATTTTACAACAGATTACGTTACTACTACTTGGATACCTTGGTTAACCCTTCACCTCATGCCTTACTTGACCCGTCATCTCCCATGACAAGATTCTCCCTCAGCTTCATGCCGATCATTCGTAATTAAACGCCCGATTCCACGGAATCCTTCCCTCTCATTTTCGGATTACTTGAATAGGTCTTGCGGTCGCTTACTCTAGCCACCATCTCCCTTTAAGCCGCACCGCCAACATAGTAGCTCCTGTTCAGCCAGTATCCATTCCTAATCCTCAATCTCTAAACCAGCTGACGCCTTTGACTAAGTGACTTGGACCCTGCTCTTGGCTCTCCACTTGTCTTCAAGCATCAGTTACATCCTACGGATAACTCTGCCGCCTGAGCTCTTGGCGAACCGCGTCTACGCGGGCATAATGAGGGTTTACCATGCGCCAATTCGTCCTAGGCAAGGAAATCTGTGGATATTCGCCAAGAGAATGAATGAGTTTATCAAGGGTAACAACGTTAAAGACATACCAAACTCATACGATGTTATCCATATAGCCAAGAGAAGAATTACCGACATTTGTCTATTGTTACATGCAACATAACTGCCCAACTGCTGGCTATCTTGATTCGTAACCCTGACCAATACAACATCAATGTCTGTCAATCGTGGTTAAATGTAGGTAGCATGCGCCCCAGTATTCTTCTTCTCGCGGGGTCTCCAATGCGGGATACTTTTCGCCGAGTTTTTGACCGAGAAAAGAAGGGGACTTTATCGTTTTTTCGGGTTCTCTTCTCCACGTTCTCGTTAAAGTATTTTGACGAGAAACTTTTGGGTCTGGGGGATTGTCACTGTGCACGTGCGAGAAGCTGGGGAAAATTGCCACCGACGAGATGAGGGTTGATCTGCGACAATCTCTGCCAAGCAAGCAATGGTGATTATGATGAGTATTGAGTGGAAGAGATAAAAGAAAAATATTAGTCTAATTTATTGAGAGGAGGCAATTGAGGGAAGAATAGCAATAAAATACGGTAGTTCAGACCCTGGCGGGGTCGCGAGCATTGTTCTTGGTGTGGGCAATTAAGGATCTACATTGACAATAGATCAACTAACCCTCAACACCACAATGAGTGCGAACTTCATTGATTCAGCATCGCCCTTTACAACAAGCGACACAAAGGTTTTCGAGGCCAAGAAGATGGGCAAGTGTCGACACCCATTCACCTCAACAGACCTCAATGGCTGCTGAGTCCGCGACAATGGCATAATGATGCCAAATACAACATGCTCACTTCCTCAGCCAAGCTGATGAAGATAAATATGCCTTTCGATCGTCAGAAGCATATCGAGATCTTCTTTCAATCCTCATCAAGCTCTCCTCTTCTGTCGGTCTCGTCTCGATAGAATTGAGTTGAAGAGCGTCCTTACCTTACCATCAATACCAAAACCACAAGCATCTACCATCACGATGTCTCAGCAACTTCCACCCCAAT